>CAUYLZ010080049.1:0-12940 GCA_963573645.1 Pithecia hirsuta | reverse complement strand
ATGGGAAGAAATGCCAGATATAGGTGAAGGGGAGGAAAGCAGCAAATCACACTGCCACGTGTGTACCTATGCAACAATCTTGCATGTTCTTCACATGTACCCCAAAACCTAAAATACAATAAAAATTTAAAAAAAAAGATTCTAGAACTATCTATTAATTTCATTTTGACCACCCAATTATATTTTGAATAATTTGTATGGCAAGCAAATTATGTTCCTTTGATACCTTATTGAACGTTTGACGAATCCCTCTTTTACTATATATTGCACTTTGACTCTGTATTGAGTGTTGTAATATGTGAGGAAAATGATACCAAACAACTTCCAATATTGAAGTTATTTATTGTATCAGAAACCGTGATCACAGTTTATGTGTGATGTTTCACCTTGTTATATTGTCAGCAACTCTGAAGGCTCTGAGATTTTACTCTATTGGGAAGTTAACAGGTTAGCGTGCCACAGTTTCATGAATTCTGGTAAATTACATGAGCTTCCTGGTTCAGAAAATATAGTTAATTACAAATAATAATGGCAATAGCAAGGGTATTGGCAATTTTTTGCACTCTGTCTCCAATTCCTAATTCCACAGGGCTATTCAGCCAGAAAGCATTAGCACACGCTGTGGTCTGTAATACAGAAAGGAATTCTGTGCTTGGAACTATAATATTTCATGATAGGTAATAAGCATGCCAGCCCTTTTGTCTGGAAATAGATGTTATCATCATTGTATTTGACAGTAAGCATGTTTGCTATTTGCTCTGGAGGAAAACTCTATCTCTGTCTTCCAAGGCTATTCACTATACAAAAATCTTTTAAAAGATAGTTCAGAATAAAGTACAGTAACTGCCTTCCTTATAAGACATGAACATTATGAACTAGCCCTGGAGAATTATGTTGCAACAGTATCTGCTTCTTATTTTACTACTCTGTCTTGACTGCTGGTGAATTTTCCCATGAGTATGCTACTCTGTTCACTAGTCTCATTAATTTAAATAAGGTAGGCTAGGACTAAATCCATAACTTTGTTTCCCATATTATTTAACTAAGACTGCGATCTCCAGAGCTACAAGTAGCAGGAGGAGGCCAATCTGCAGGACTGACCATTCTTCCCAGCTGGACCCAATTCAGCTAAATAAATTCCTTTAGTCCATGAGGGTCTACCTTTGAAATGGAAATAATTTTCTTTATACATTTCTGCATCACCCTTTCCACTTAGTCCGAAACTTTAATTGAGGTGCAATAAGATGTATCAGTGAATACACAGATTCTGCTTAAACCCAAAAGGAGGAGGTCTGGGGCAATTCCGGCCTTCGAGTTATGGCTGATCTGAATGCATTCTAGAGCTGAAGTGGTTTGTTTAATCATTTCAACAAAGGTAGGGACGAATTTCTAATTGGCTGCTTTCCATTGTAAAACTAACTGTTCACAGGATGTGCTAAAATAATGAGTCATTTATCTCACTGATCCCTCCAGGAATCTTCCCTGAGTAACTAGGGATGAGCAAATTTTGAAGAGATTTCTATAGTCATATGAGAGCTACACGATGTACTTGTTTTCTTAAATTCTTGCAAGTCTTTTAAGGTCAAGCCAGTATGTTTTTAGGATGAAGTCAGTTTGGGCCTGCCTTACACATAAGAAGCAAATATACATAGAACCTTAGGAAATAAAGTATTGGTTACAATTGTTGGTGTCCTCAATGTAGTTCCCACATGGGTCAGGATCCACAGGTTGACAGGGTTTCTAACAGCATCACCAGTCCGGCCATTAGACCTTTGAGTGCCCAGTTCAGTTAAAATGATTGAGTCAAATGCTTGTTCTGGAGGACCTGCTTGAGGGTAGTCAATTTAACCTGTCCCATTTGTCTATGCCACTGGTTTGGTGGAATTAGTCTGCCTAAAGGGCCTGAGCAAGGCCTACATGAATGAGGGTGGGGAAGATCCCCAGATGTGTTGATGGCTGTTTCACATGAAAGGTACAAAAGATATGTTTTTACTTATTTTCTCGGTAAGATTAAAGGAGATGTTGATCGAATTGTGTTCACAGTTATCTGTAGGGTTTGGTAGACTGTGCAGTCAGCTGAGGTAAATCTTCTCATATTATTTTGGGAGAGAAAACCAGGGCCTTCTTTGTGAAAGAAGTCTCCAGAGTTGATTCTGGAAAACAAAGATGATTAACATACCTCTTTCTCCTCTTCCTCTCCATATCTGAAGTGTTCGTCTCCCAGGTGACAGGATATTGTTCTCTACCACCATAAAATAGATGTGTCTCATTCCAATGTAGTAACGGTAACATTTTTTAAAATAATTATCTCCTGCTCACAATTCAATTTCTCATCTAGAAAGATCAGGCATGAGAGAAACAAGGTCACTTTTATAACATTTGTAGAAATTTACTATGTTCAATTTTGTAGAAGTGGGCCACTACAGGAGGACTCAATGAACAATGTAGTCAATGAAGAGATCAGTTTCTTATGATCCAGAAGCTTCTTTTGTAGGATCAGATCCATCCAACAAAAGAACCCAAGTTGCTAAACCAGAATTAAGTTTTTTTAGGCCCCCTTTTGGACATCCAAGGGGAATACCTACCAAGATCACCTGTGTTTATTATTAGGGGAAAGTAAGATGCTTGATCCCTTGATCACTCAGGAATGATGAAGGATGACTCTTGAATTTTCAAAATAGGTTTAAATAACCTCTCATGTCTTTGGTCCTAATTACCAACCAAAAAGCAGCTACAGGGAGATGACCCTTTCCTGGGGGCAGCTGTACTCAGTGACCAAATTTCCTTGCTATTGTGTGAAAAACACAGAGTCAGAAATAATTTGAATCAATTTTTGAGAAGACAGATGCAATGCATGCCCAATAATATTAGATGCCTGTAGATAAAAAGGTGTATGGAAATTCTATCAAATACCTTGATAATCAACTCATTACTAAGTAACACGTATGATCAGATGTGCTAATCAGGCTGAAAATGATCTGGAAGGCCAAATACACAAATGGTTTGAAGGGCCACAACTCTGGCCAAATACAGCTGATCTTTAAGGAACAAAAATACCCATACTGAGAGAAAGTGTAAAGAGTGATAAATCACTGCTGTTAGCCGGGAAGAGAGGCAAAGGTGCAATCTAGTCAGTCTACAAGAGTGGGTGAGAATGAACCCTGTACAAGGTGATCTTCCTTATCACAAGACAAACGGGTCAGCTTTTGGCATGTATCACAAGTTGTGCAAGTGTTGGTAATGGTAACATCAGCCTCAGAAACATAGAGCCCTTTATTTTGTACCTTGCCTGTGATGGTAGATGTACTGCTTTTTCTGGTATGATCATGAATACAGACAGCAATGATGGCAAGCTGAGCAGTATAAGCTCAAGCAGTCAGTCTCATCAGAGAATGGATTCTTATCATAGACATCTACACAAGTAACCGGGATGGCTCCATTACAACCATGATTTATTTTCAGTTTGTGGCCCCAAAGAGGGTTTACTTTAATATGCCAATCTGTAGTGTAGGAAAGGAGAAACAGACTAATGAGAAAACAGAGATGCCAAATACAAAACATATTCTAAATCTTAGACTTACTGCATCTATATTAATATAAAAATGAGCTATAGAATCCAATTAAAGGAAGTTGTCAGGTTGGATAAAAAGTAAGACATAACTATTTACTTCTCACAAGAGATACATCTTAAATATAAAGTTAGTTTGTACTTGATATTCTCATCAATAACTGGGACACAATCTTAATTAGCTGAACTTGAGCCATAATCTGCAAATATTTACTTGGAAAAGTGTACGGACTCAGGCAGGAAGTCATGCTAAAGTTAATTATTATTGTTGTTTTTGTTATTAACAAAAGAGTAGAGTCCTAAGGCCTAACAACAAAAAATCTGAAAGACATTTTCAAGAAAAAAAACCTGGAATGAATGACAAATTGGATACAGGGTAGGATGTAAGGGTGAAAAATGACTTTGGATTTAACTACAGTGGCATTTTCAAATTAACATTCTATTGAGCAACACTTTTTTTTTATTCAGTGATTTTAGTGGTTGTCATAAAGGAAGTAAATATAGTTATTTGTATTTGATTTCCTTCTTTTTAATGGGCTCTCGGATGGGCAGAGAGCTCCCATCCAGAGCTTTCAATTGTCAGAAATGGCCAGAACCCAAGAAACTCAAGGGAGAAGTGAAATTGAGTTTCTATCAATCTTGTTCAGAAAGTTTTTTTTTTTAATGTTTCAGCTAAATTTCCCAAACCAGTACTATCAACATGCTCAGATGCCTTTTTCTCCTTCCTAATCTTCCTAATTCTTACATATGGTCTTATATGCAATAGAAAAGCTTATCTTGCTGAGGCGGTAAAATTCCAGATTCATAATTTAGTTATAGTACAAAGAACCCACAATGTGTTTGCCATCTCAACTCAATACACAGAGATATGCACATTATTTATCAGAATCTGGAGTAAATTCCATGAATATAAGCATGTTTATCTTTAGTATCTCTAACTTATGGAAAAAAAAAGTGATAACTAAAATCAAAGCTGTCTTGGTTTTTTCCATTAAATGAAAATGTTCATTCTAAAATCACTCTGTGAATCTGCCTGGAAGGTTGATTTTTTTTTTTCCAAGTCTCATGGGGATATTTTCTGAACAAATTTTTCCTTTAATGTCAGTGGTGCCCTATGTTTAGATTAGCTTTATGAGCTCATAGTGGAACACAAAATAGCCTCATGGGGAAAAATATCCGTGAAAAGGAGACATTAATAATCCAAATAAATCCCCACTGTACTGAGGAGATAAGATAGGAAGAAATAAGGAGAAGGCTGAATATAGATTATACAAGAGACATCAAGTACACAAAAGACTATTGTAGGAAGGAAGTTACCTACTATTCTTCATTTGAATGCAGTTTTAGACATCGATGTAGTAATTTCCTAGAGTAAATACTGCAAGGTTAATTAGGGTTACCGTATCTTCCAAAAGCACCTCCCTTCAGTCTCAAAACATAGATTGCATTATATAGCCAGTTGAGAGGGCAACAGATAAAGCAATTCTACAATTTCCTTTGCTTTTCAATCCTGTTTGGGAGTCCTCAGCCAAAGCAAAGAGGCTTTACATTAAATGGTAAATATAAAATATTTCAGAAGCAAATTTGCTTCCAGAAGTTTAAAAAGTACAGCCTTGAGTGAAATACACATTTCTTTGGAATAATCATTGATTGTGTTTATTGGTTATTGTTTTTCACTTTGATGATATATAAAAGAACAGAATTAAGTCTCATTAGGTCTATATTCAATTACGTATTCTACTACATGTTCATCAGAGCATGCAGCTGCTTATCTGTCTAGTCCACTGTGGACACCAGAATCTTGACTCTAACTTTATAAGATGGTTTTCATTCATCCCATCACAAAACATGTAGGGCATTTTAATTGGGGAATATATAGGAAGACAAAAGAAAGACAATAAAAATGATATAACAGTTAATTTACACACATATAACAAATTCTAAAGGAATTCAATACCTTTTGATATTTATTTGCAGCTCTGATTACTGTTGAGCTGATGATAATCTTTGAGCAATGTGTTAAGGGGCTAGTGTTGATCTTCTCTGGGTTCTCTGCTGGGGTGTGCTCTGATGTCTGCTTCTTTCTTTTGGTTCCAAAGTTTTGTTTTGTTTCTTTCTTTGCTCCTGAGACAGTCTGTAGCAACCGATTTCCACAGAAGCTGTATTTTACTCCCCTCACCTCTGCTCAATGCTAGCGTTCTGTTTTGTATATTATCAAAAATAGCTGTGAGATCCTGCAAGCCTTTACTTTCCACCTGAGGCCTGGGGCTGTGCTCTCTGTCACCTGCATTTGCTCTGTGAGATCTGTATTATCCTGGATGCTGTTGAGCTAGGAAGGGCATTTCAAAACCTCTTTATGGGAAAAAATATTTTCTGCCCAGAGGCTTTATAGAAAATGTGCTGCAATCTGACCTAAGCCAATGTAATGTAGCCATTCACAAGTATGAGATTCTTTTTGGTTGACACTGGGCAGTGTCCAGTAGTTTAGAAATAGCTGAGAAATAGGTATTCTCTCATACAGTCTCACAACCAGAGAATGAAAGCAAGTTCTGGACATCAACATCTATTAACAAGCATGCATAAAAGTCATCATAAAACATTTTCAGTAATATTGATGAGATTCTAGGCCTCTGTCCATGTCTATGTTCCAACACCACCTCACATCATTAGAGACAGATGTGACATCATTCTAGAGGCAGTATTCACCTGATATTATAGTTGGAGCACTTACCAAATATCTTTGCTAGATGGTTGTGATAGTTAATTTAATAGGTCAACTTGACTGGGCAATGCAATACAGTGATATTTGATCAAACATTATTCTGGATGTTTCTGTGATGGTGGTTTTGGATGTGTTTAACATTTACATCAATAGACTGAGTAAAGGAGATTGTATCCCTGAATGTAAGTGGGCCTCATCCATTCAGCTGAAGGCCTGAATACAACAAAAGGCTGACCTTCCCTTGAATAAGAGGTAATTCTTCTTACCTGACTGCTTTTGGACTGGAATATTGGTTGTCCTGCCTTGAAACTTGAACAGAAACATCAAAGCATCAGCTCTTCCTGGATCTCAAGCCTGCTGATTGTAGATTTGGGGATTTGTCATCTCTGTAATTGCATGAGTCAATTCCTTAGGGCAACTCTCTCTCTTCCCTGCCCCCCTCTCTTTTTCTCTCTCTCAATACACACAAACACATATGCTATTGATTCTGTTTCTCTGGAGGACCATGACTAATACAGTGGTAAAATAAACATAGGTTTAATTTCAGAAGTCTAAGCCTGAAACAGTGTTCTATAAGATTGAGCCTATTGGGTTTGCTGATTCTGATTCTTATTCTCTATTCTTACAAAGGCGTTGGAGTAGGATATGTTGCCAGAAACAATAACTCTCCTCAGCACTCATCTGAAACAGCACTCAGTTCAATGAAGAAAAGCTACTTTATCATCCAGTATGTTCATTTTTAAAGAATGATGCTGTCTGGAGATTAAGACAGCTAATGCCTCTGACCTGTAGACTCACAGGGTTATAGGCTGGTATATTCTCAGTCATGGAATTTGAAAAGTTCACTAACTGTTGCTAAGTTATAGATTTAAAGTAGCACACACATGTATTGGCCTGAGGTATTTTAAAATCAAATGCAGGCAATACAATAAAACAGGCTCCTTGTCCCAGGTACATGGACAGCAAAACGCTTCCTGTATACACCAGTAGCTTTTCCTCAGCAGCAGTAGCCTGAGGCCTTCCTCTTTTATTCCATGACCTGTATTATTGCGCTAGCCAACACACATGGCATTTGATACTTTATCCTAGACCAAATCTTCAGATTCAGCCTATTCTGAATACTTTTAGGAGTGTTTAGTGACAGGTGTCTTACTATGACACACCCTTAAAGTCTTGTATTCAGAATCTGCAGCTCACAAGCTTTCCTGAAGACATACCATTTCATTGCCCAAGTATAAATGCATCTTGCAACTTTTCATTGAAGCAAATTTCATGGTTTCTGAGTTATTTTGAATATGTAAATTTATAGACATGAAACAGACATTCACTTTATATAATCCCAGCTTCTCAGTTGGATAGCTCTTTCCTTAAGATGTATGCATTTCCTAAATAATCTCTTTCATATTCATGCCTACTCTTTTGAGGAAGAAAATATGCACTTTTCAGTCTTTGCATCATTTTAAAAATATTACAGAGCATGGGGCTTGTGCTCATTGCTCCTGTGAAGCCATGGCATATAGATGAGATCATCCAGGGATCAAAGGCTCATCTCTTTCAGTAACAGGTTTTGTATTTGAAATAGACACGGCTGGTGTGAAGCTTGACCCCATCAAAAGCCTTAGTGGGATTATCACTAACCACTCACTAACTGTTCTGGTCTTCAGCTTGAAAGGTGGCAACCAATTTAAATTCCAAATAGGTGAAAAATACGTTTTAAGCGGCTGGGCGTGGTGGCTCATCCCTGTAATCCCAGTACTTTGGGAGGCCGAGGCAGGCGGATCACAAGGTCAGGAGATCGAGACCATTCCGGCCAACATGGTGAAATCCCATCTGTACTAAAAATACAAAAAATTTGCTGGGCGTGGTGGGAAACGCCTGTAGTCTCAGCTATTTGGGAGGCTGAGGCAGGAGAATCGCTTGAACTCGGGAGGTTGAGGTGGCAGTGAGCTGAGATTGCGCCACTGCACTCCAGCCTGGGCGACAGAGTGAGAATCTATCTCAAAAAAAAAAAAAAAAGGTTTCGAGCCAAAAACTGCATCTCAATAAGGCATCTCCTCTATCAATTTGGTATTCCACAAAGGACAGCAACAAATTAGAGGGCCGTCCAAGTCTAATATGGGTGTGCTTTCAGGGAAACAGTGGGTTCCCTCCTCCTGCCTCGTAAAAGCCATGCTGGGCTCTCAAGAGACCTGCAGCTCCAGGCTGAGCTTTTACACTATAATAAAAATATACTTCCTAATTAGTCTCATAGCTTATTATTTGGGCTAAAATTTGGACTGTTTCACCCAGAATCAATCTGAAGTGAAACCATTTGCAACCTAGTTTCCTGGTTCAGTTAAACAATATTCAAATATTAGATTTCATAACTCCCTCATAATAGGCCAACTGGCTAAAAAGCAATAGGCCAGTCAGATACTTGACTGAATTACCCTGTTGTAACTGAGCAGCCTGCTTAGTTAAAAGAAATGACCCAAAAATAATAAACGAAACTGGATCCTTTTTAGTAAGGTAGAATCTGCTACTAAGTCTCTATGGCCTAATTGGATAGATTGCTACAGCACTTTCTAGATTTGATGAGGCAACCAGTGGGAGAGAAAGCATAGTGATTTTATTATTAATTTTGCTCTTGCATCTCTTTCTCCTCTCCAGAGTGATTTTGGAAGCCTCTGACAAATCTAGAGACCACCAAGGACTATGAAAGCCAGAGAGTTTTGTTTCTGCAAATTTTCGTTTTGCTCAATGGACCTGAATGCCTGGAGGGCACAGGAAGGAAAGAGCTGCAGCTTCAGACTGCTTTCAGGGTCTCCAGCCAAAAAGCATCTTACTACACGATTTCTGGATGGGAAAGAAGAGAGCATGGCGGAAGCTCATGTGGGTAGCAGGGAAGAAGTCAGAGGCAGAAGACAGAACACAATGGCCCTGGGAAGCTTAGCATCACATCACCCGAGTCACCCCAAAAGAGATGGGGCTGAACTGGTCCTAACAGATAGAGCTCCTGCACTGGCAGGCAGGAGCAGCAGGGTGAAGTGTCTGTTTAATAATCAGATCAGTAGCTGCCTGTGAACTGTGATAAGGAAATGCAAATAGGACTGGGTTAAAGGGGAGAATAATGCACCGTGTCTTCAACTGACAAGTTCTAATTGTCCTGTAGGACTGAGAAAGGATCAGCTTTATAAGGAATACACTTCTAAAAATATCAAGCAGAAACCTCAGGCCTTTCCAGCTGCTTAGAAATCTCTGTGCCCTTTCATTTAAAGGAACTCTTAGCCTTGCAGTGTTAGGGCTGGAATGAAAGAGACTAAGGAGGAGGACCTGAACAAATGAGCATGTGACAGGCTAAATTTCCAGGTCAGCATTTAGGAAGCCACAGTTTAAACTTTCTTTATTTTTATTTTTTTTTAGGTAGCATGGTCATTCTTAGGAGAGACTTCTGGTGTCATTTAACATAGGCTCCAGTTCTAGCTGTGTCACCTGCTACGTGACCTGAGTAACTTACTTAACTTTTCTCTGCCTTTATTGACTCAGCCCATTAAAGGAGGGTACTGGTGTTGTTGCACAGCATAAAACAGACGCTGGGTCTAAAAAGCTTACCCCTGTGCTTGACACAGAGTGAGTGATCCACCCATGTTCACTGTGATTTTTCATGGCTCCTACATCCTGATATGTGCTTTTGCTGAATGAAAAGACTTTAGAATTTTGTGCTTCCTCTTGACAATGACAATTTGTGTGATGATGTGGTCCCTTTTTGTGCTCCTTTTAAAATAAGGGATTGGGTGGTGATAACAGGAAGGAACGTGACAAAGAGACCTCCGGGACATGGAGAGTGACAGTCTGCCACACAGACAGGACCGGGAGTATTGCTGTTTTTGTCTGCTTTTCTTTCCATATTTAACTGAATCAGTAAACTATTCTCAATGTCCACTCTTGGCATTTTCACAGCTTGCTTCTAGCTACTTCCAGGTGTCACAAGAGGATGACTCGGTAGTGCTAAGCTATTTCCAGAAATATGCTGGAAAATAACTTTTGAAGTGAAGAGGCCAAGCAGCTCACACTGCTGAACTATTACAGGCATTGTGAGGAGTTAAAATATTTTGCTAAGTTAATGAAGTAACAGACTTCCACCTACAGTTTACATCACCTTGTCAGTTCGAACAATTTACTTTCTTGACCATTTTCCCTTCAAAATGCAAGGCTTTCAGAACCAAGTTTCTTTGGGTGAGGTACCTATTTTATATTCATTTAGTGACTGTGTGGCATTTTTATGTCAGGAAAATCACATTTGCTCTCATGAAATGACCCTAAGTTAATAAACCATAAATTATCTTTAAAACCTGGTAGAGGATTTTGAAGTTACAAACAAGTAATAAAATAATTTGCAGGCACTCTTATTTCCCCACCAGATTTATCTAAAGAAATTGCGCTATGGCACTATCCATTTATTACACAAATCATTGTAAAGATGGTGAATGGCTATTTCAATTTTCATTTACTTTGCTTTCAAATTAGGAGAGACCTAGAGGTGGATATTACAGGGAAATCTCCAACATCAAGATCACTAAAGAATTAGATAAATAATTTTAGTCAAACTCTTTCAAGGGTTTGCTTCATGTCTAACTGAGGTGTAGAGAGAGAAAATTTTGCTTTAAATTTGATATGTAATAAAATTTTTATTTTTATTTATACATATTTTATTTTTGAGACAGAGTCTCACTCAGTCACCCAAGCTGGAGTGCAGTGGCCCAGTTTTGGCTTACTGCAACCTCCTCTTCCCAGCTTCAAGCAATTCACCTGCCTCAGACTCTCAAGTAGCTGGAACTACGGGTGTGCACCACCACGCCGGGCTAATTTTTATATTTTTCATAAAGAGAGGGTTTCCCCATGTTGGCCAGGCTGGTCTTGAAGTCCTGACCTCAGGGGATCTGCCAGCCTCAGCCTCCCAAAGTGGTGGGATTACAGGCATGAGCCACCGTGCCTGACCTGGAACAAAAATTTTAAATTTATATATATGAGCACACATTAGTATTTTATACCAGTAAGTGGCATATCATGCTATGAAAATCATTGGGATCAGATGTGTACCAAGATGGCTTTTTAAAAATTTTTTCCTTTTTGCCAATAATACATGATTTTGCCATTTTGTAACAAATGCTGACCAATATCACACACACACAAGGGCTACACACACACACACACACACACACACACACACACAAGGGCTATGTGATATACACAAGGGCTATATATATATATATTTATATATATATATATATATTTATATATATATATATATAGCACTTAGTCCTTAGTCATTGTATTTATCTGTTAAACTGCTAAAATGCCTCTTTTTTGTATTTTCTAAAATTTCAGTAACTCAAGCATTTGGGATGTTGAGAGAAATAATAAATAATAGCTAATTTTTTAGTAGTTACAATATGTATTTTAAAATGCATTGAATAAAAATACAGATTAAAGAAAAAGGAAATGACAGATGGAGAAAAGATAAGACGAAGGGGAAAAGCAAAGGGGAAAGCCAGAGAAGAAAGAAAGTAATGGGATGTTGGAGAAAAAGCCAGATATTAGAGAAAGGAACAAAGAAAGAAAGAACAAGGAGACATGACCTTTCAATTACTTATGAGTGAGAGGTAGAGAAATAGCTTTCCCAGGGAAGAACATCTTTGTTAGAGATCAGAGAAAAAAGAGAATGAAATTACTACTACTTCTTTCATGACTGAAGGGATAATGGGAAAATGAAATCTTGCCAACCTCCAACCAAAAGTTCAGGAAGCAGTCTTGAAAATAGCTTTGAAAAATTATCACCTCTTATAAACCACCCCCTAAAATATAGATATTTTACCTCCTTTTTATTTATGTATTTATTTTTTCTTGTAGCCATGTAACTATTGGGGATTAAATTTGTCTGTCTGACTGCCTGTAAACATAAACAAATTGAGGGTTTAGAGTCCAATCACACAATGAGATATCCAAAGGCAGATACTTGGAGGCACTGGTTCTGCTGCTGAAAAATATCTGAGTCCAGGATTCTGTGACTCTCTTGGCTTTATGTTAATGGTCCTAATGACTGCTCCATTAACAGCTTTCATACTCACAACAGATAGGAGTAAAGGAGATGGTGAAAAGTAAAAGGGTATGAACCTACTGAGTCTACCCCCTTTAAAGGAGCTTTTCAGAAAGCTCTGTCAGCTACCCTCTGCTTGTATTTACTTGGCCATTGCAAAACCTGGTCTTTTTTTTTTCTTTTTCTTTCATAAATACATATGTGTATAATTGTACTTTAGGTTCTGTGGTACATGGGCAGATCATGCAGGATTGTTGCATGGGTACATACATGGCAATATGGTTTGCTGCCTCCAACCCCCCGTCGCCTATATCTGGTGTTTCTCCCCATGTTATCCCTCCCCAACATCCCTACCCCTCGCTGTCCCTTCCCTAGTCCCCCTCAACAGACCCCCGTGTGTGATGCGCCCCTCCCTGTGTCCATGTGTTCTCACTGTTCTTTACTGTTTGAAGGATACCAAGTGAATGTAGTCTTGTTTGCTTGTTTGTTTTTGTCTGAGCCCTTTGTTGCTGCCCACAAAATTAGGATGTCATTAAAGAAGAGAATGAATACCAGGTTGGCAGCTTTTTTTGGA
>CAUYLZ010080048.1:0-23900 GCA_963573645.1 Pithecia hirsuta | reverse complement strand
GAGAATAAAAAAGAATGATAAATTTAATACCATGGAGCATCTCATGGGAAAGAAGGCTTTTTTTTTTGAGACAAAGTCTCGCTTCGTCACCAGGCGCCAGACTGGAGTGCAGTGGCGCGATCTCGGCTCACTGCAACCTCCGCCTCCCAGGTTCAAGCAATTCTCCTGCCTCAGCCTCGCGAGTAGCTGGGACTACAGGCGCGCGCCACCACGCCCAGCTAATTTTTTGTATTTTTAGTAGAGACGGGTTTCACCATGTTGGCCAGGATGGCCTCGATCTCTTGACCTCGTGATCCGCCCGCCTCGGCCTCCCAGAGTGCTGGGATTACAGGCGTGAACACTACCAATTTTTAAACTAAAAAGAAAGTATCACTAAAACATAAAAATGACAAGCTTGAAAAACTGTTTCCCACTAATTATAGGAAAGGAGTTAATAGCATTTGTTTTTAGAGTTTTGTTTTGTTTTGCTTTTTTACAAACCTGTAAGAAAAATACTAACACTTCCATTAACAAAAAAAGGGTTAAAAGGCATGGACAATTTATAGAGGAATTACAGACGGTCAGTAAGGATGGAGAAAAGTGCCATTGCCTCCCAAATCTCACAAGTCTAAATATCACATTTGACCTATTTAATTGTCACCTCAGGGCTAGAGAGGGTCAGGGGGACACTGTCATGTAAACCGGGGGTGGGAGGCGGAGGTGGGCAGGGTGCGCAGTGCTGCCGTCTTGCTGGGGAGTGTTTGGTAGCAGGCTTCAGGGGTCTCTTCTAGAATTTTGTCATTAGGAATGAAAAAGAGATGCAGACAACCCTCTTTGCACAAGAATGTTCTTTACATTTTATTATATCAAAAACTAGAAAGAAATGTAATGATAAATTGTATTGGAGCAGTTAGACCATAGTACGTTGACGGTTTTGAAGAATTCTGATTTTGACAAACATTGATAACTGTATGACAAATGTTTACACTATAATTTTTAAGTAAAAGTATAGAATTTTAAACTGCATCTTAGAGAGATTATCTCTGATATTTAGGATAGAGTATTTTAGCTGGAGTCTTTCTATGCATTTTCAATACTTTCATGTTTTCTATAATAAGATGCAATATTTCCATAATCTAAAAAATAGTATATGTGAGTCTATGTATATTTAAGATGGAATATTTGTAGTCGATCAGTGTGCTCTTCAAGCAATTAGTCAAGCTTTGAAAATTAGAAGTGGATTTAATTGGTATTTCAGGATCATTTTGGTTTTATTTTGAAATGTTCACCCCTTTTTCTCCCTCCAAACTTTTTCTACATTCTCCAAGAAACCTGGTCATATATGCTGCCATTGTACTTATTACTCCAGGTTTCTTTTTAAGACAAGGAGTATATTTAAATCTGGCTTTTATTTTTACAAGTTTATTAAAAGATTTTTAAGGTTTCATTTTGCTAAAAATGAAAAGATGTTAGCAACAGAACCATATTTTGTTGCCTAGGTAGCAGAAATGCTAACAACTCTATCAAATATACGATTTCTAAATAAACCCAGGTCTAAATTAAAGTGGCATTTCCAAATGGTTAAAAAATGAAAAAAAACAAAAAACAAAAAAACATGTAGAAAGCTGATAAGAAGAATCAGGAACTTGGAATGAAGAGGAAGCACTGAATAGGTTCACATGAGCAGTTGACATTACCCAGCACACATACATAATCCTCACTGCAGGATCTTGAAAACGTATTTTGTTAATTTTTATATTTTTATAAATTTCTACAATAAACATTTGAGATATACAGGAAAATATGGAGATTAAAAATAGTCAATAATACTACCATCTGTGTCAGTGACTCCACTGATTCCTATTCTTTCTCTCATTCTCTACCCTTGATCCTCCATCTCTCTCTCTCTCTCCACACACCCCCCCACTATACACATATATTATTTTTAAAGATATTTACTTATAACCATAAATAAAATTTTGTATCTTAATTGCTTTTCAGAATGAACTATCTCTGAGCATGAGGGAACTTAGATGTTTACACCCTAGTGTAAATTATTCTCCAGCCTCTCATTTGGCGGTTCCCTGGTACAAGGTCCAGCTCTCCTCATGGACAGCTGCCTGTACACTCAGACTGAGAGCTGATGAGCCTTACACACGCAGATAAAACTTTTATTGCTTCTTTCTTAAATATGAAGCAAAAACTTTTTTGTGGTACTATATAATTTGATTTTATTTCAAAAACCAGAGTATTATCTCAGTGTTTCTCCTAGCATTCATTTTTTAAATTTCTTCTAAAAAGAGGTGGGGAGATACAAGTGCAGAACGTGCAGGTTTGTTACACAGGTATACATGTGCCACGGTGGTTTGCTGCACCTACTGACCTGTCCTCTAAGTTACCTCCCTGCAAAAACATTTTTAAACATATATTTATTAAATACCTATGAGGTGCTGGTCAGAGTTCTCGGTATTCAACAGTGAACAAAATAAACCAAAATCCCTGCTGAAGTGAAGGAAGAGGGAAAAAAGTAAGTAAATTTTTCAGAAATTAAGAGATTGATATGTGCTATGGACAAATATTAGGCAGGGAAGGAAAAGACATTGAGTGCTGGGGCAGGTGTGCAAATTTAGCAGGGCGGTCAGGAAAGGCCTTACTCAGATGGTGACACCTGTGCACAGACACTCGACAGTCACAAAATTCCTACTAAAGGAGCCGACTGGGCACCAAGGTTAGTGAAGGGCTATGCACATCTAAGCATACCTTTGTGAAGTATGGGGTGTGAGATCATAGTGTGCAGTAGTGGGAACAGGACTGGAGGGGTGGGGGAAAGGTCATGTACAAATAGACGAGATCCAGATTAGCAGCAAATTTTTCAACAGTAACAGTGAATGCTAAAAGAAAATGGATCAATGTCTTTAAATTATGAGGTTGAAAATGCCTCCAGTCTAAAATATAATGCTCAGCCAAGTGATTAACCCAATGATAAAATATATTCAGATATACCAGTACATTAAAAACCTATCTTTCATGCACCCTTCATAGGAAGTTACTTGAGGATGTGCTCCTCAACAAATTGAGGGTATAAATTAAGAAAGCATACTGATGGGAAAATAGGTGGATCCAATAGAGAAAATACAAATAATAAGTGTGTAGGGAGGAGGGACAAGAGATGAATCATAGACCAACTTCAGCAGAGATCCAATAACTAATGTCTAATGCAGATCAATCAAGAAATAATGGCATAACCTGAGAGATGACGGTAACCATTTCCATCTCCAATGTTTATGATCTTGTCAATGGAAACTCTAGAGCAATGTTTCACCACCCAACGGGCTGTCCATAGTAAAGGAATAAGTGAAGAAGGAGAACACAGAATAGAGATGAAGCAGAAATGCTGGAAATCATGTCTGGGCTAGATGGTTTGAAGTTCAATAGAACTGAAAGGATTTCCCAAACTAAACGGGACAATATTTGCAAATATCTCTTATAGAGCATGGGGCCTAGGAAAGGAAAGAATTCTTAAGGGCATTTTCCCTGGCAGCCCACCATGCTGATGTGAATGTAGAAAACATAAAACACACTCATTTTTTTTAGCTTGTAGTTTAAATTTATACAATATTATGAAAGTAAATTGATCAACATTTCATTCATTTAAGGTTGGTTTTCTTTACATGCCTACTATATATCAGGTACTATTGAACTAATGGAACTATAAAGATTAAAAAAAAATCTCCCCCAGTGTAGAAAACAGTAATCTTCTTAGGGATTCACAGATAGAATCCAATAAGGGGGGATAGGCAGATAATGATTACATTCCATAAAGTGTACCAGGTGTTGTGCCAGAAATATAGGCAGGATCCACAAAAGCCACTAGAAAGGAGTGGTTCATTCTGTTTGTGGGAAGAGATATTCAGGAACGGTGTGATAGATGGAGTGAGAGTTGTGCTGCCTTGGAAAAGAGTTCATCCTCGTATCTTTGAAAATATAATTATTCTCTAGTGAATTTAGCTTCAGGAAGTATCCCTCAATAAAGAAAAAGAATTAAGCAAATACATATATATATGTACTAAAAACTGTTTTGGTGAATCAGCTTTGAAAATGTCCTATCGACCTCATCTTCAAATCAATCTTCAACATTAAATGACTCAAACTAGTGCAATTTCTTCATCGGCCGAATGGAGAAAATAATGCTTGCTTTAAGGATTACAGTGAGAATTAGAAATAATATACATACAGTTCTTCACATGTAACAGATGTGGTTGCTGGGATGATGATGATGATGATGATGATGATGATGAAAATTTACATATGATTCTTTGCACTGCTGCAGAAGAATCAAGAACAAATCCAGCACTCCATACACTGACCTTTCAGTGAAGCACAAAGGGCTAGAGCTGCCACATGCCTTAGAGACCAGTCCAACTTCTCATTTTATAATGGAACAAAACTGAGGCACAAAGAAGTTAAATGATTTATCTAACATTCTTTAGAAAAGTCTGCAAGAAGCCTCAGAACATTACCTTAGAGACCCTGAGAAGAGAATTGTGTGTCTTGAGGCAAGAGATGCTGGTGAATTTGAGAGCCTTTCACTTTTTCTAAATTATTTAAAGAATGTGTCAGCAAAGTCCTGCTTACAAACTGCAGACATAATGCACTTAGGAGATTTTGTCTTCTCCTAAAATCAGCTATTAGCCCAATCAGTCATAGCACCGATTGTTCTAGAAGCTAAAATCAGAATAATAAAAACTTACATCTTGAAGTATGACATTGCCCGAATCAAGGTGATGTTTTCCTGCTTTTTAGCATTAACAATATTAGGCCATTTCCTGTTGCAATTCTATAATCTGCTACATCCCACAATTGGTAAGAAGGTTCAAGGAGATATTAGCGCAATAATTAGAACTTACAGAGAGAAAAACACTCATTTCCTGTTATCACTTTTTCCTTTGCCACTTCTGACAGATAGGAAAGAAATTAACTTTGATCAACACTAATCCAGAGCCATATGTAACTCATTGGTCTAACTATGATCTCCCCATTACAGTCCTCTAGTCAAAGGTAGGAAGCATTTACTAAATGTGCATCTCTCACTCACAGGCTTTCTCTTGTCCTATGTCCTGTTAAAAACAAATTTTATCTCTCCTATCAATGCCTCTTTTCTCCAGTGTGCTAACAAATATATGAGCTTATATTCTTTGAACTTCAATTTCCTCAACTCTAAGTATGAAATATTAGTATCTTTATGAGTGGTTGGCTGAGATAATTAGCTACTCTAAATAGTGAACACTATTGGCAAAATATGTATGTATATATTAAATAATACCAACACCTATCGTCTTGTTCTTTCTTCCCTACTTCCTTCCTCTTTCCTTTATCCCTTTCACTTTTCCCCTCTCCTTTCTCTCTCTGTCTCTGAGTCTTTACTCTCACTTCTAAATCAACCAAATATGGTGACACTACTCCTAGTATCCCATGGTGATCATGTGTCACGTAAGACACAGTCCCTACTTTTTTTGTGGTATAACTTCTATTTTGTTAACTAAAGGAGAAGTATCCAGTTACAGGTTTGGACCAAGATCCTTCCATCTCTAAAATTTTATAATTTTTATGGAACCAGACTATCTAGTTCATGGTAGATGTGTTTCTAGGGACAGTTCGGTTATAAAAAATTTTGCTTTGCGATGTGGGCTTGAGACTGCTTCTCATCAAAATCACTAATTTCTTTTTCTTAAGAGAGAATTAGAAAGCTGCCTAGGTTGGGGAGAACATACATTTCCAATGTAATCTTTCACATTGTTCTGAAGGCAAGAAACTCAAGTTGATTTATGTTTCTTCATTTTCTAAAGAGAAGGTTGGACACGTCATGTGCTCTTTTTACCTACAGCAAATTTTGGGTTGAAATAATTCTTCAAAAAGATATATGCCTTGAGAACCTACCAGGAAGTTTAATGTAAGTGGTTGCATTTGTCTCCAAAGCTTTTATTATTTCAAATTCCTACTGAACTATACAATATTGTGCTATAGTATTTAGTATTTCTCTATTATTTTTTTTTCCTCTAGGATCTGGAGACCTGAAGATACAAAGCCAAATGAAGAAGAAAAAAAAGGAATTTCTCAGAAATATTTTTACAGTAGAAAAATCATTTAGGTGAATAGCATTTTTTTTGCATTAGCCACTGATTTCATGGAAAGAACACAGACTCACATATATCAGTAAAATAAGTGTCATAAATATGGGAAATGAAAGAGGGAAGAAAGAGGGAGAGAAGGAGCAGAAAAGAGAGAAAGAGGAAACAGATAAATACAAATGGTTTCTTTTCTGATGTCATGAGTGTAAAAATCCTGAACCATCAAAATATAAGCTTTGCTTAGGGTAAACTAGATATTATTTACCTTCTCATCGCACTGAGATGTCAGAATGAAAGCTTAGGGTTGGAGTGGGAGATAGGTCATTGCTATTAAAATGATATACCCAATACAGAAGAAAAAGCAATATGCAAAAAGTGCTGGATCACCAAGGGGAGATGGCTGAGAGGGCTTTGTCCACCCAGTGCTAAATTTTCCTGGAAGGTTTTTCTGCTCCCCACCTCCCCAGCTCCTAACATGAGCTATCAAAGTCCTTTTTTTTTTTTTTTTAGACAGAGTCTGGCTCTGTAGCCAGGCTGGAGGGCAGTGGCCCGATCTCGGCTCACTGCAACCTCTGCCTCCTGGGTTCAAGTGATTCTCTTGCCTCAGCCTCCCTAGTAGCTGGTACTTCAGGCACACGCCACCACGCCAAGCTAATTTTTGCATTTTTAGTAGAGACAGCGTTTTACCATGTTGGCCAGAATAGTCTTGGTCTCTTGACTTTGTGATCCACCCACCTTGGCCTCCCAAAGTGCTGGGATTACAGGTATGAGCCACGGCGCCCGGCCCCCGAAGTCCTTTTTGAAGGAAGATGATCCTGGTCACGTTTTTGCCCAGACAGTCATAAAATCAAAATGGCCTGTCCAGATACATGGATAAACAAAACGGGGTTTATACATATAATGGAATATTATTCAGACTTGGAAAGGAAGGAAATTCTGACACATGCCCACAGCATGGAGAAAACTTGAAGACATTATGCCGAGTGAAATAAGGCAATCACAAAAGGACAAATACTGTATGATTCTATAAGTCACCTAGAGTAGTCAAATTCCTGGAGGCAAAAAGTAGGATGGTGGTTTGCAGGAGCAGGGGCGAGGGGAAGGGAGAGGGAATTCGTGTTTAATAAGTACAGAGTTTCAGTTTGCGAGATGAAAAGAGTTCAGTGAATAGATAGTGGCGATGGTGGCACAACAATGTGAATTTACTTAATGACACTGAACTGTACACTTAAAATGGTTAAGACGGTAAGTTTTATGTGTATTTCACCACAATAATGATGATAATAAATTACTTATTTAGGTCAGAGATACTGCAATGAAGAAAATTTCTTTATAAAATATAATTTGTCTCTAGATGAACCAATACAGAGAAGTGGAGAGGAATAATATTTACTGCAAAAGGTTCCTGCTGTTTCTTATATATGTTAATGTTATATGTGTTATATGTTTCTTATATATGTTAATGTTCAGACATCATATATATATATATATATATATGTATGATGTCTCATATATACATGTTAATGTAGGGCAAATATCATCAGGAAATGGAGGTTCAAAGGGATTGGGAATTATTATTCCCATTTGTGTATTAGGAAGCTGAGACTCACAGAGGGTACGAGGGCAGTTCAAAGTGACACAATCAGAAAAGCAGCTAAGGACAGATAAAACCTCATTCTTATGATCCCAGAGACAACGCTCTTTCTATCACAGAACAATTGACTCATTTCATTTAGACAATCAGACGATAGCTTGCCTAGTCTTACAATGAGGGGGAGGGGGAGGGGGTGGGATTTCAGGTCACATTAGGAATTATTTGATGCCAAGTCTGTGTCAAAGCTCATACTCTTTTCCACTGCACTGCCTTTAAGGGCTAGTTTTCACTCGGTTTGAAATACTAATGATCATAGCTCCATATGTAGGAATATTTGAGAAAATACAAACATGATTCAGTTGTGGGAAGAGAAAGCATGAAGAAATGATTCCTAATAAGGTGAAGGAGATAGATAATCTACAGTGAAATAAGACAGTTTCACTTAATTCCTGAAGATCTTTTCTTTCCCCCATGTTGACTTCAGAATTTGAAAGCTCAATAGCATGTGATACACCTACTTTATTCCCATACTTCCAAAGCTGGCAGAAGATGAAATGAGGCCTAAGTCAGCCTTTTCTAGATGTTCTGATGATAATGGAGGGATCTGGTATTCATTTTAATAAAAGACAGCATAGCTCCAAATTGAATTTACAATGCAGGGATAAGGGCTTTACCTTCTCCTTGACCTTAACAATATCAACTATCTTCTGATTGCCTAAATGGAATGAGTCAATTTTTCTGTGATAGGAAGAGTGAAGGCTCTGGGACTCTGGGATCCTAAGAATGAGGTTTGATCTGCCATTAGCT
This sequence comes from Pithecia hirsuta, assembly GCA_963573645.1. Taxonomy (NCBI): domain Eukaryota; kingdom Metazoa; phylum Chordata; class Mammalia; order Primates; family Pitheciidae; genus Pithecia; species Pithecia hirsuta. The sequence continues at coordinate 15,392 of CAUYLZ010080048.1, read as the reverse complement.
GCTTTCTAATTGTGCGTCTCTTTGACCTGCCCTCTTAGCCTCTATGAACCTCAGTTTCCTAATACATGAAATGGGAATAATAATCCCTAATTTATAAGATTGTTGAAGGATTGCATTACATTTAATAAGACAGTATATGCAAAAGTACTTGGCACATTTTAATTTAAAATGAAGTGATAAGTCTGTGTGAAAACCAATTTCTTTTTCAAGTAATTGCTCTTCTGTGTGTCAGAACAAGGGTAGGCAAGTTCAGACCTATTTATTATAGATCTCAGATAAAGTTGCTGGTAAGGAAGGAGCACGTTTAATAAAAAATTAAACCTTTGGATGCTTTGAAGCAAAAGGATAACTGGAAGCATATTAACACCAAATGGAGACCTAAGGAATAACATAAGATGATACCCTACCATTGTCTCACACTTCAGGCCAATTATTTTATAAATCTCTTCATCTAAAATTTTTAGAAAAATTTGTGAGTATTTGCCAATCATATTTATTAAAAAATGCTTTACAACATGAATATCCTATTTCCTAGCATCCCGCATGCATAGCAAGGCAAATAGTTCACTTGACTTGAGCCAACAAGTAGCTGGGCAGAGTCAGAACACATTTGTTAAAAGTGAAATTAACAATTAAAATATAAAGCCATCACTTCTTTTAAAGCTATGATTATTAGCTTCAGTGGAGCTGGAACTTGCCTTTACAGTTGCCCGTCAGATTTTGTTTTCAGCAAATGAGGATGGCTTAAAAACTAGTTTTGAATTCCTGGTCAGAACTGTCAGTCAGTATTACACCTGGTGAGGGTAAGACGGGGAATGGAAAAGCAGATGCTTCTTTTTTTTCCTTGTGAAAATGTTGTGTATCTCTATCCCTAATTTCTACATGAGCTTTGAGGTGGGCAGTCTAGTCTATTACTAAACTACCCTTCCTCCTTCATGGAGTGAAAAATCAGAGCTGGGTAGGAAAAATCATACCAAACCTGTAGAGAAAACAGACATCTAGTTCCAAAATGCAGAGGTGCTGGCATGCTTACAGTCATGGAAATTATTAGCTGTTTACTGGCTATATATTTTGTCTTTTTCCCACCTAAATGAAAACAGTAACGCTAGAGAGTACTATGTGAGGCAGAGCCAGCTTGTTGGTAGTTTTAACAGAGAGGAAGCAGTGTGGTGCCTTTCTTGGCAATATAAAAGTTTAAACACACTGGACCTCTAGGTTAGAATGGTCAGTAACATTCCTAAAAGGCAAAATTGTGAAATAATTTATTTTTTCTCTTGTTAACAAATGTTTAGCATTCCAATTATAGGGGATGAAGACTGAGGTGACAAACTTCTCTATGAATTATGGTAAAATTATATACTTATTAATAACAGCATTTATGATCAACTGGAAATTTGGTAACACATCAATGTTTTTTAGTTTGTTTTGTTGTTTTTTCTTTCTTTTGAAACAGAGTCTGGCTCTGTTACCCAGGCTAGAGTGCAGTGGCGTGGTCTCAGCTCACTGCAACCTCCACTTTCCGGGTTCAGGAGATTCTCCTGCCTCAGCCTCCCAAGTAGCTGAGATTACAGGTGCCTGCCATCACACCCAGCTAATTTTTGTATTTTTAGTAGAGACGGGGTTTCACTGTGTTGGCCAACTCCTGACCTCTTGATCTGCCCGCCTTGGCCTCCCAAAGTGCTGGGATTACAAGCATGAGCCACTGCGCCTAGCCATCACTGGTCATTTTTAATAACAATATCTCACTCACTTTTAGTTTTGACATTTACAATTTCTAGGAGTCATAGGGAGGGAAAAAATAAGCAAAAAGTTGAAACTGTGGGCATTTTCCCCATCTCTCTCTTTTTTTAAAGACTAGTCAAGTACAGTAGTGGCAAAGGAGAAAGAGTAGAACAAGGAGTTTTATTTTTAACTGACTGTGAACAATCAGTTGAGAAAACTCCCTACCCTTGGACAAGCCTGACACTAATTTTTAGAGACCAAAATCTTCCTGATAAATTTAGCCTCCTCTCTTTGCTCTCACTCCCTGTCTACTTCAAACCCAGAGGCTGATGGTGAAACAGTGCAGGACCCGAGCTGAACGTGACATCTTAATTTGATCATCTTAGTCATCTGGAATCTGCTGAGAGACAAAATTCCAGTGATAACTTGGTATGTGTTTAAAAAGCCAATAATAAGGAAAAAAGTTCTTCTGTTTCTTCTTATCCTTCCCTGTTGCCTAACTGGACAGACACTCAACTAACGTTCTGCACATCTGTTCCATTCTAAGACCCAGAGCCACACCTTAAGCTCTCTGGCACATCTCACTTCCTTCTCCAGTTTATTTTAGATTTAAACAGACTTCGATGATTTCTCTTTAACAACCCTGAAAGAATTTGTGTTTTTAACTAGATGTCAAATGATGAAACTTAATGTCACCAGCATCTTTTTAATGTTAACTGCTCATTTCTTATTATAGTTTGATATTGTTATTCAACTATTGTAAATAAATGCTAATTAACAAAATGTCAGTTGACTTTCAAAGCAACTGCAGATGTCTTTTACTTTTCAAAAGACAGTTTCATCTTTATCAGCAACAGATGAAGAACTGCCATATCTGACAACACAGCTTCCATTATGCCTCCAACATATGCATTTTAAATTAGGCTCAATGCACTGTCTACTGAATTATATATTTTAATTGACTTAATAATGTCTAATGTGGTTGTAATAAATGGGCATCATTGGGTGAATTCCAAATATAGTTAAAAGATACTTTTTAAAGGAATCACAAAAAAAGGGAAAATGGCAATTGTATGTGAACAGATTTACATAGAATTGTCTCATATTTTCCTCATTTTGAGGAATTTTATAACAAATATGTAGACTCCAAAAGGAAATAACCAAGAAATTACTGGGGTCAAATAAATGTTTGCAGAATACATAAGGAAACTCAACTTCTGAACAACAGGAAGAATCTTACGAAATCTGCAAAACTCAGAAGTTAGCAGAGGTTAACATGAAGCTTGAAAACCTAGATTAAGGAAATATGTCTTCCTGGATATTATACTAGAAGTTCATAACTCAGGAAATATGTGACAGCCACATTTTCTTACTTGAAACTCTGGATATAATCAGAAGTATGAACTAGGGAGGCTCAGCCCTGAAGTGTCAAAGTCATTAAACATTTAAGTAGTATTGGAAGATAATTCTCATGTATCTGAGAAAGGACCAAAAGCCAATTTTGAAATGATGGAAGCAGAAACAGAAAAATTATAAATTTCTATTACAGGAAACATTCTGGTCATGATAGAGTATCTCGTAGCAGAACAAGTCTGCTACTGAAAACACCAGGCAAATCCATCTAAAATACGAAATACATATGTTTTATATGGCATCAAAGAGCAGCCAGGACATCCAGGATGTGAGGATCTAATATCCCAGAGAAGAGAGAAACTAATTGAGGGGACCCCAACATCCTCTGGGCCACATTCAGGAATTTTACTAATTTTTGGCATGAAAAAAGGGTTGAGAATTGAGCAGAAGGTGGATGTGAAGAAGCAGAGCCAGCGGAGCTTTCAGCAATCTCATAGAGAGAAAAAAATTAGAGTTGAGGACTGCCAAGGGAGACAGGACCTGAGGAGCCAAGATCTCTGAGAGAAGAGAGGCATGAGGATACTCTGGCTTTCACCTGGAGGTGTTAAATCTGTTGTTTCACCTAAAAGTGTTAAATCCGCTTTCACCTAGATTGTTAAATTTTTAAGATGCATAGACAAGTGGTTAAAATGTAAAGCAAAAAGCAGGTAAAAACCAAAAAAAGAGTTTGGGGCAGTCTCATGGGGATATCTCCTTAGGAAACAGAAGATGGAACTCTGAAGGAGGAAGAACTTTAGTCGAAACCCTAGGCTCTCGGTGTGCCAGAGATATACAAAGTCTTACAAAGGTTACAATAGACTTGAGTCAGCTCACTCCTTGGTTTTATCAATGTGATCTTCTTTCCTATAGTTGTCTGTAAAGGATAGGATAAATCTTCTCTGGGGAAAGACAACATAATTTTAAATGTCTACAGTTTCTCATTAAAAATTCTGTACCTTCAATAAACTATTGCTATACATATAAAGAAATAGAATTTAAAAAACAGACAAGAGAGACAGATTCATAGTTAACTTAGAATTATGAGATATGGGCTTTTAAAAAACTAATATGCTCAAGAAAAATAGATGTCAAAACAAAAGCAAAAATAGACAAATAGAATTATATCAAACCGAAAAGCTTTTGCACAGCAGAGGAAACAAAGTGAAGAGACAACCTATAGAAGAAAATATTTGCATACTACACATTTGACAAGGGGTTAATAGGAAGAATACATAAAGAACTTAACAGCAACAGCAACAACAGCAACAATAAACACACACACAGACACACACAAACAGTTTAAAAATGAACAAAAGACCTTAATAGACATTTCTCAAAAGAAGACAGAAAGTTGGTCAACATGTACATAAAAAAATGCTCAACATCATTAACTGTCAGGAAAACACAAATCAAAACCAAAATGAGATACCATTTCACTCCAGTTAGAATGGGTTTTATTAAAAAGACATAAGAAAACAAGTGTCAGAAAGGATGTGAAGAAAAGGGAACACTTACACACTGTTGGTGGGATTGTAAATTAGCACAGCCACTATGGGAAATAGTATCAAGATTCCTTTAAAAATTAAAAATAGAACTTCCATGTAATCTAGCAATCCTATTACTGTGTATTCAAAGGAAATCAAAGTTGTATGACAAAGAGATATCTGTGTTGCCATGTTAATTGGTATTGGTTTATTTACTGATTGCACCACTGTTTACAATTACTAAGACATGGAATCAATCCAAGTGCCCAATAATGGATAAATGGATAAAGAAAATGTAGTATACATACACAATGGAACACTCTTCAGCTATAAAAAAATTAAATCTTGCCACTTGTCACTATTTGGATGGCAGTGGGGGACCTCATGTTAAGTGAAATAAGCCAGGCACAGAAAGACAAATACTATATGATTTCACTCATGTGTAGAACCTTAAAGAAAAAAGAATTGATTTCATAGACACAGAGTTACAATTAGTTAGAAGAAATAAGTTCTGGTGTTCTATTGCATAGCAGGATGACAATGGTTAACAGCAAGGCATTGTGTATTACGAAACAGCTAGAAGAGAGGCTTTTGAATGTTCTTATCACAAAGAAATGATAAATGTATGAGGTGAAGGATGCCTTGATTTGATCATTATACAACATACATGTCCAAACCGTCAAACCATTCTTCATAAATATACACAGTCACATGTCAATTTTTTTTAGAAAAGAAAAAGAGACAGCAAGAGGGAAAATTTCACCAGAGAACTAAAGCCTATAACAGCATCAAATGAGAGATGGAGCAAGATGGTGGAATAGAAGGCTCCACAGATATTCTTCCCACCCCTGCAAGGGTGCCAAGTTAAAAACTATGTACACAGAAAAAACACCTATATAAGAAACAAAAATCAGGTGAGCATTCAAAGTACCTGGTTTTAACTTCATATTGCTAAAAGAGGCACTGAAGAGATAGAAAAAAAACAGACCTGAATCGCTGACACCACCCCTCCCTGACCTCCAGCAGCAGCAGAGTGGTGTAGCTAGCACTGGGGGAGGGAGCACACTGGAACTGTGAGACACTGAACTCAGTGCTGTCTTGTTAACAGCAGAAAGGAAAACCAGAGCAAACTCAGTTGACACCCATCCACAGAGGGTACATTTAAACCAGCCCTAGCCAGAGGGGAATCAGTCCCAGCTGTCAGAATTTGAGTGCCTGCAAATCTTACCATGGAGGGCTACAATGCTTTGTGTCTTCGAGTAAACTTGAAAGGCAGTCTAGGCCATAAGGACTGCAACTCTTAGGTAAGTCCTAGTGCTGAACTAGGCCCAGAAACAGTGGACTGTGAAGGCATGCAACACACTGAGATAAAAGCTGGGACAGCCAAAGGGGTGCTGTCATCATCCCTCCCATAACCCTAGCCTACACAGCTCATGGCTTCAAAAGAGATCCTTCCCTTCCACTTGAGGACAGGAGAGGAAAGAGTGGGGAGGGTTTTGTCTTGCATCTTGGATACCAGCTCAGCCACAGCTGGATAGGGCATTGGACAGAGTCATGAGCACCGCTCCCACTCCTTGTTCCAGGTCCCAGCTCCCAGATGACATTTCTAGACACATCCTGAGTCAGAAGGGAACCTGCTGCCTTGAAGGAAAGAATCCAATCCTGGAAGCATTGATCACCAACAAACTAAAGAGCCCTTGGGTCCCGAATAACCAGCAGCGATACCCAGGTACTATACTGAGGGCCTTGGGGAGCCTCTGAGACTTTCTGGCTTCATGTACCAGCATGGCCACAGCGAGGCAGACCACCAAGTGTGCTCTGTGGTTCTGAATTCTAGGACTTAACTTTCAGATAGCATTTCTGGACCTGCCATGGGCGGATGATAGCCCACTGCCCTGAAGGGTGAGTCCAGGCCAGGCAGCATTCACCACAAGCTGACTTAAGAGCCCTTGGTCCTTAAATGAACACTATCTGGTAGTATGGCAATAATCTTTGTGGTGTAGGATGGCAGTGGATATGGAGTGAGGCTCCTCTGCCTTTGAAAAGGGGAGGGAAGAGTGGAAAGGTACATCTGGTGGTTTGAAAGCCAGCTCAGCCACAATGCAGTAGAACTCAAAGGAAGATTTGTAAGGTTTTTGACTCTTAACCCTGATTCCTGGATAGCACTTCTGGACCCACCCAGGGTCTGGGGGACCTCACCATCCTGAAGGGAAAAATACAGGCTTACCTGGCTTTGCCATCTGCTGAGTAGAGTCCCAGAGCCTTGAGCAAACATAGGCAGTAACCAAGGGTGATTATAGCAGGGCTTGGGCAAGACTTAGCACTATACTTGCTTCAGGTCAGACCCACTGCAGTCACAGTGGTGGTGGCCACAGGGGTGCTTGTGTCACTCCAATCCCAGCTTTAGGTGGCTCAGAGCAGAGAGAGAGAGAAAGAGAGAGAGAGAGAGAAAGAGACAGAGAGAGAGAGAGAGAGAGAGAGAGAGAGAGAGGGAGGGAGAGAGAGACTTTGTTTGTTTTGGAGAAAGTAAGGAAAGAGAACAAGAGTCTCTGCCTGGTAATCCAGAGAATTCTCCCAGATCTTGTCCAATACCATCAAGGTGTACCTCTGTAAGTCTGCAAGAATCATACTGCTATTGGGCTTGGGGTGCTCCCTAAAGTAGATACAGCTTAGATAACAATATACAAGTCCTTTCAAATGTCTAGAAAGCCTTCCCAAGAAAGATAGCCACAAATAAACCCAGACAGTGGAGACTACAATAAATAATTTATTCTTCAATACCCAGACACTGAAGACAATCTTCAGTCTAACGCTCTCCCAGCTGAGCCATTTCGGCCACTGAAGACAATCTATTAGCATCAACACCATCCAGAAAAACATGACCTCATCAAATGAACTAAATAAGGCACCAGGGACCAATCCTGGAGAAACAAAGATATGTGACCTTTCAGATACAGAATTCAAAATAGCTGTGTTGAGGAAACTCAAAGAAATTCAAGATAACACAGAAAAGGAATTTAGAATTCTATCAGAAAATTTAATAAAGAGATTCAAATAAAAAGAACCAAGCAGAAATTCTGGAGCTGAAAAATATAATTGGCATACTGAAAAATGCATCAGAATCTTTTAATAGCAGAATTGATTAAGCAGAAGAAAGATTTAGTGAGCTTGGGCCGGGTGCAGTGGCTCATGCTGTAATCCTAGCACTTTGGGAGGCCGAGGCGTGTGATCACCTGAGGTCAGGAGTTTGAGATCAGCCTGACCAACATGGTGAAACCCTGTCTCTACTAAAAATACAAAAATTAGCCAGGTGTGGTGGTAAGTGCCTGTAATCCCAGCTACTCAGGAGGGTGAGACAGGAGAATAACTTGAACCCAGGAGGCAGAGGTTGCAGTGAACCAAGATCATGCAATTGCACTCTAGCCTGGGCAATGAGAGTGAAACTCTGTCTCCCAAAAAATAAAAATAAAAATAAAAAACAATGAAGCATGCCTATAGGATCTAGACAATAGCCTCAAAAGGGCAAAACTAAGAGTTATTGGCCTTAAACAAGAGGTACAGAAAGAGATAAGAGTGAAAAGTTTATTCAAGGAGATGATAACAGAGAACTTCCAAAATCTATAGTAAGGTATCAATATCCAAGTACAAGAAGGTTACAGAACACCAAGCAGATTTAACCCAAAGAAGACTCTTCAAGGCATTTAATATTCAAACTCCAAAAGGCCAAAGATAACAAAGGATTCTAAAAGCAGCAAGATAAAAGAAACAAATAACATACAATGGAGCTTCAATATGTCTTGCAGCAGACTTTTCAGTGGAAACCTTACAGGCCATGAAAGAGTGGAATGACATTTTTAAAGTGCTGAAGGAAAAAAAACCTTCTACCCTAGAATATATCTGATGAAAATGTCCTTCAAATGTGAAGGAGAAATAAAGGCTTCCCCAGACCAAAGAAAAGTTGAGAGATTTCTTCAATACTAGACCTGTTCTACAAGAAATACTGACGAGAGTACTTCAATCAGAAAAGACATTGAGGAGCAATAATCACCAAAAGGTACAAAACTCACTGGTAATAGTAAGTACACAGAAACACACAGACTACTATAACACTGTAACTGTGGTGTGTAAACTACTCTTGTCCTAAGTAGAAGGACTAAACAATGAACCAATCAAATATAATAACTACAACAACTTTTCAAGACATACTCAGTACAAAAAGATATAAATAGAGACAACAAAAAGTTAAAAAGCAGGGAGATGCAATTAAGGCATAGAGTTTTTATTAGTTTTCTTTTTGCTTGTTTGTTTATGTAAATAGTGTTCAGTTGTTATCAGGTTAAAATAATGGGTTATAAGACAGTATTTGGAAACCTCAGGGTAACTTCAAACCAAAAACATACAATGGATACACAAAAAATAAAAAGCAAGAAAATAAATCATATCCCCAGAGAAAATCACCTACACTAGAGGAAGACAGGAAGGAAAGAAGAAAGAGAAGACCACAAAACCAGCAGAAAACAAATAATAAAATGGTAGGAGTCAGTCCTTAATTATCAATAATAATATTGAATATAAATGGACTAAACTCTCCAATCAAAAGACATAGACTGGCTGAATGGATGAAAAAACAAGATCCATTGATTTGTTGTCTACAAGAAACACACTTAACCTATAAATACACATATAGACTGAAAATAAAGGGATGAAAAAAGATATTCCATGCCAATAAAAACAAAAAAAATAGCAAGAGTTGCTATACTTACATCAGACAAAATAGATTTTAAGACAAAAACCTGGAAGAAGAGACAAAGAAGGTTACTGTATAATGATAAAGGGGTCAGTTCAGCAAGATGATATAAAAATTATAAATATATATGCACCCAACATTGGAGAACCCAAATATATAAATGAAATGTTATTAATGCTAATGAGATAGGCACCAATACAATAATAGCTGGAGAGCCAGAACCACACTTTCAGCATTGGATAGATCTTCCAGATAGGAAATTAACAAAGAAACATCATTCTTAATCTGCACTATAGACTGAATAGATCTAATAGATCTTTACAGAACATTTCATCATGAGGGCTATATAGAACACAGAAAAAAAGTCAAATGTACACATAATTGGAGTTACAGAAGATAAGGAGAAAGATAATAATGCAGAAGCAGTATTTGAAGATACAATGGCTGCAATTTTTTCAAAGCTGATGAAAGATATAAGAGAAGTGCTACAAACCCCAAGTGGGATAAATACAAAGGAAATGACAGTTAGGTTCGTGATTATAAAATTTCTGCAAACTATAATCTTAAAAGCACCAAAGCAAAAAGACCCACTACCCTTAAAGGAACACCAATAAGACTGACAGCTACTTTTTCAAATGAGAAATAGAAGCCAGAGGCAATGCAATGACATTTTTAAAGTGCAGAAGAAAACATGACAAACAAAAATTCCAACCTGAAGTTGTTTATTCAGTGAAAACATCACTGATGTGAAAATGAAATATGCATCTTTAGGGATAAGCCAAAACAGAACTCATCACCAGGGAACCCACAATAAAATAAATGCTTAAAGGAATACTTTGGACAGAAGGCAAGTTATTCTAGTCATCCAAGAGGGAATGGAGAGCAATAGAAAAAGCAAATGGTAAATCTAATGCATAGCTACTGTCTTATGGGGCTTAAAATATATAGAGAATTTAACTTCATGAAACTCATAACACAAAATTAAGAGGGGAAGTATAATTGGAGTTAAAGTGTTCTACTGTCTATTATAGGAAAAAACAACAAAAATCCTGTTGAATTTGTTAAGGCAACCTTCAGGGTTCTTGTGAAGGCATCTGGGCAGAACTCAGTCAAGGTGAAGTTAGTTAAAAAGAGATTAGAGGAAACTGAAACTGGAAGTAAAAACTTGAATTCAGCCATGGCAGATCAAGTGAATTTGACCATAAGACCAAAATCCTAAACAGGACAAAGGTATCAATGGCCTGGTTACCTGAGGAGATTTTAGTCAAGAGGCAAAATGTAGCACCAAAACTGGATTGAAAATTGAGAAAAGAAGATACATTTTTGTCTTATCCTTAGCAATATAAACACATATTAACCACAAAGTTGGCCATAACTTGAGAAGTCTGTGGAATTTTAGGTCCAAGGAAATTATAATTTATAAGGTACTTGTTAATTGTGAAATATTGAACACCTCTTCTCCAAAAATTGGGCTACTGATATCTAATTCTCTCTTTTGGTGTGTCTAATCTGCTACTAAAAATATTTATTAAATTTTAAATTTTTTTGATTGTTCTATTTTCCCTTTTTAGATGTTCTATTGGTTCTTCAAAGAAAAATCTATTCTGTGATTATGTCATGGTTTTCTGCTACTAAGCTGATCTTTATTTTTTATCTTAAGACTCATAAACATTCTTGCTCTGTAACTTGTATATGATAATTCTAGTAGCCGAAGTATTTGCAAATTTGTTTCAGCCTAATTGTGATTTCCTTTGTTTTTATCCCACTTGGGGTTTGTAATACTTCTCTGATATCTTTCATCAGTTTTGAAAAAATTATAGACATTAAATCTTCAAATTTAGTTGATATCATGTTTTGTTTACTTACGTACCTCTTTTATTTAAAAAATCTATTAATATATGATTGGTCCTTATGTTTGCAAAATCATTTGCAGGGGTACTTGAGGTCCAGGATGAACTGAAGGTGCCTTCTCCCAGAAAGAATTTGTATTTGGTTCTAAAATGTGTCTGGAGGAACTACCACTTAAACCAAATTCAAGGTTTGAGAGTCCTTGACCCGCCAGAGAATGTGAAAGCCACCTGCTTATTTGCAAGAAGGCTGTGCCACTTCTAATTCTTTTTCACTCCAGGGGTTGGTCCTTTGAGGTTCAAGTTTATTGTATGGACAATTTCTTAGTAGACTTTCTGACTTATGTAGGCCTTGGCTTTGAGTACTGATCATCCCATGAAGTCATCAAAAGAAGTTCAGTTTTGCAGGATCAGCAAATACATCAGGGCAAAATTTGTTTATGTGATTGCTTAATATTTTTGCCCCATTTAGGTTAGGTAATTCCTTTCTATTTTGTTAGTGCCTAGATGCTTGAAGGTAGATGCGTTTTGTATTATATTCAGCATTTCAGTAGGATAACGTACCTGCTATTCTCAGAAACTGGAAGTCTAGTGTAAGAAATATCTGTATTTACTGATACTATCTCATGAAAATTGGAAGTTCAAGTGGTTAATATGTTCCTTGTAAGCTGAAAATAGCTGCAAAATTGTCATTTATTGTTAAAAACTAGAAGAAATAAACCTGATTATTCCATGCTGGCTCTCATGTGGGGATGTGCCATCTTCCCAAAATGACTCTGATGTTGTAAGCTCTCACTCACTACTTAACCCAAGAAGAAAATTTATTAGGGCTTTGCTACAAAGCAGAGCCCAACAAACTGTGAGTCAAATCTAATCTGCAACTTGTTTTTATAAATAAAGTTTTGCTGGAACACAGACACACCATTTCTTTATGTATTGTCTATGACTGCTTTTTGTGTTACAGGGACAGAATTGAATATCGGCAACACAGGCCATATGGCTCACAAAATCTACAATATTTACACTCTAGCCTTTTACAGAAAAAGTTTGCCAACCCCCGCTATAGAGTATTATTCTTCAGAGGTCCTGCTTGATCAGTTTAAGTTCTGGGAGCAAGTAAGGTTAGTAAATTATTTTCTGCATTATTTTCATACAGTTTTAAATATTGGAAGCATGAACTCAGTATAATAGACTCTTGAGTTACACTGAGAAATTTAAACAGGAAATAGCACTAAAAAGCAAAATAAGACTGGGTGCAGTGGCTCACGCCTGTAATCCCAGCACTCTGGGAGGCAAGGCAGGCAGATCACCTGAGGTCAGGAGTTCAAGACTAGCTGGGCCAACAAGGTGAAACCCTGTCTCTACTAAAAATACAAAAATTAGCTGGGCATGGTGGTACATGCCTGAAATCCCAACTACTCAGGAGGCTGAAGCAGGAGAATCACTTGAGCCTGGGAGGTAGAGGTTTCAGTGAGCTGAGACTGCACCACTGTGCTCCAGCCTGGGCAACTGAGCAATACTCTGTCTGGAAAAAAAAAATAAAGCAAAATATGAATATCTTCAGACAGTAACACAGTAATGTAATTATTACTCTTAAACAGCTCAGAAAAATTTTACCTTTCTTGCACATATATTAGTTCACTTAGCCTCAACTTTTTTTTTAAAGAGTGCATTTTCCTCTTCATCATTTGTAAAGTCAAGCTTTTTATTTTTCATTAACCAGTACTTCTTTGGGCTATGTAATATAGAGAAGGCTTAGAGGAAATGAAATTCACAAGCAGCAAGGAAAGACAAATTCAGACACAGATCACTGGGGATGGAGGGATTTTAGCAGATGCTCAGCCTCTTCCTCTGCACTGGGCTGGCAGGGCTTGTGGGGCAGTGTGAGCCAGCAGGGAGGTTATGCTAAAGAGCAGGATAACTTTCTGAGGCAATTCCTGTTTCTCAGGAGTAATCACATAAACCTTAGGAGAAAAATAAAAGAAGAAACTGGAAAAGAGTGATGTGAAAGGTCCAGTACTTTGCTGCTTTTTTTCTTAACACCAGTGCTAATGAACAGATCCTCTTTTTGTTTATGATGTCAATGAGGCTATGGCTCTAGCTCCCAACTGTGCACCTGTTTTCTGTATGTAGACAGGTGGTGATGCCATTTACTCTACCATTGTTAAGACCGCATCAGGGTTTCTATGTGGAATATTGGCTTAGTGAATGCCACTGTGTCAAAAAGATGACCAGGCTGAAGTGCATTTTTCTGAGATGAACCAGGAGCCATGAAAAATGCACCAGTTCTGTGGTGAAAGCGTTTATGCTACTAGCTAAAAATGAGGAAGAAAATACTTTCCCCTGACTCAGAGCCCTATTGGACAAATGCCTTCCAAGATGTGAAAGAGAATGATAGTATTATTTCTTTATTCCTCATTCCTAGACCCAGGACTGTCAAATAGTATCATTTCTTTGTAGGGAATCAGCTGCTTTACACATATGCCATTTTGTTTATTAATCCATCTGAAAATTCCTTGGGGATTTTGAGCTGGCTGTTTTCCTGCAGATGAGTCTGTAACTCTGTGACAATTAACTGTAATGACTTTGAGACAGACTCTTCTCAATCACTGCCCAGTACTGGGCTGCCAAAAGCCATCTGCACCTGGGTGGCTGCTTAACAGCACCCCCATTTTATTTGGCTTTTCATGTGGAATCTACTGTCCTTTGTCTTAGCTGAAGAGCCAAGACGACTCTAAATTCCCTTCTGTGACGTGGAGTGGTAGGAAAGGAAGGGGGAGTATGTGAGAAAATCTGAGGGGCTCCCTTCTCTAACACCAAGACACAAAAGGGCCCTCTATTTCTGACCACCTGGGCTCACCAGGCTCATTATGTGAAAGCTCAAGGGTTGACCAAGCGGTCAGAGGAACACAGAGCATCAGAGAAGAGAGTTCCTATGTGGCCAGTTCCTGGTGCCCCCAGAGAGAGAGGCGGGAGACCTCTGGTAATTTTCCGGGCACTCAGCATGCACTGCAGTGCCCTTCACACAAGCACAGTGGCCAGGGAGCCAGATGGGCTCTATTCCAGGTAAAGGCAGAAAAGGGACCAGAGTCTGGACTCACTCAGCTCCTTAGTCTTGCTGCTGGCCCTCTGTCTTTTGACACTGGATTTACCTTTCATTAGTTCCCAAAGGGAGGGTGCATCCCAGCTGGGGCCTCTGGAAGCTGTGGATTTGCTGATTTGCACCCTTCTTGTGTATATTTTTATGTGGGCTGGGAAAACAGATGGTTCCATCCAAGTTGCTGAAAACCCAGCTGGTTATTGCTGCACTAGAATGACCTGAGTTTGGGGATCTGAGTTCTCCCTGCCAGAGCCTTGGGCAAGTTGGGAAACATATTTGTCTTTGAATTAGAGCACAGGCGGATGAGGTCCAAGACGCTGCATCCCCACCGTGTCCTGTGTGCTGTGGGAAATATAAGAAAAGCAACATTAAGCAAAGCACATTACACACAGCACTCCTGCTCCTTTACATGCTTTTTTTTATTTAAATTAGGCAGGTTAAAAATTGATTATGAAGCAATATTATCATCCTCCTTTTTATCCCACTTTTAAAACCAAACTTGCTCTATCCAATTCTAAGTAATGCTGAAATAGACCTTCATAAAATAAATTCACAAATCATATCAATCTAACATTTATTGGGCACCTATTTTATCCCAGGAATTATGCTAGGTGCTAGAAATTTTAAAAATGAATAACATATGGTCTCTATGATCAGAGAATTTATAGTCTAACTAGAAGGGATATGTGTAAAAGAAGATACGTATGAAAAAATATGTAAATGTAATAAAGGTAGCTACAAGAGTCATCGGAAATACGAAGAGGGATATTTCTTTTGGGGGAACACCAAGACCCAGGCCTAAGGCCCGGCGCGGTGGCTCACGCCTATAATCCCAGCACATTGGGAGGCGGAAGTGGGTGGATCACGAGGTCAAGAGATCGAGACCATCTTGGTCAACATGGTGAAACCGCGTCTCTACTAAAAATACAAAAATTAGCTGGGCGTGGTGGCGCAGCCCGTAGTCCCAGCTACTTGGGAGGCTGAGGCAGGAGAATTGCTTGAACCCAGAAGGTGGAGGTTGCGGTGAGCCGAGATCGCGCCATTGCACTCCAGCCTGGGTAACAAGAGTGAAACTTCGTCTTAAAAAAAGAAAAAGAAAA
>CAUYLZ010080046.1:0-29801 GCA_963573645.1 Pithecia hirsuta | reverse complement strand
GCTCCATCAATTCACTTATATTCCTCTCTAAGTTGTTTATTCTCGTTAGCATTTCGTAAAATCTTTTGTCAAGGTCCTTAGTTTCTTTGCATTGGGTTAGAACATGTTCTTTTAGCTCAGAGAAGTTTCTTATTACCCACCTTCTGAAGCGTGATTCTGTCAATTCATCACACTCATTCTCCATCCAGCCTTGTTCCATTGCTGGTGAGGAGTTGTGTTCCCTTTTAGGAGGAGAGGCGTTCTGGTTCAGGTGTGTTCATCCTTTTTGTGCTGGTTTCTTCCCATCTTTGTGGATTTATCCACCTGTCGTCTTTGTAGTTGTTGACTTTCAGATTGGGTCTCTGAGTGGATGTCCGGTTTGTTGATGATGAAGTTATTCCTTTCTGTTTCTTAGTTTTCCTTCTAACATTCAAGCCCCTCTGCTGTAGGAATGCTGAGGTCCACTCCAGGCCCTGCTTGCCTGGGGATCCCCTGCAGCTGCTGCAGAACTGTAAGAGTTGCTGCCAGTTTCTTCTTCTGCCAGAAGTTTACCCGCCAGATGTCAGTCTGAGCTCTCCCTTATGAGGTGACTCTGGATATACAGGGGTCAGGGAGCTGCTTGAGGAGACAGTCTGTCCTTTATAGGAGCTTACGTGCTGAGCTGTGAGCTCCGTTGTTCATTCTGCTAGGTTTTGAGTTTTTTTCATCTTGGGCAGGTACGTTTAAGTCTGCTGCAGCAGAACTCATAACCCTCCCCCCGGCCTTTTTTTTCCCCAGGTGCTCTGTCCCAGGGATTTAGGGCTTTATTTATGAGTTTCTGTTGTGCTGCTGACTTTTTTCAGGGCTGCTCTGCCCTGCCGGGAGGCAGCCTAGTCACTGTCTGCCTGCAGAGGCTTTGTTGAGCAGCTGTGGGCTCCACCCAGCTGCCTTGTGAACTTCCCTGCAGTCCTGTTTATACAGGTATAGTGGGTATAATTAGAACTGCCTCGGCAGTGGCGGCCCACCTCTATAATGGCCGACTCTCTCTGTAATGGCGGGCTGCCTCAGCAATAGCAGACTACCTCCTTAGTAGTGGAGTGCCTCGGTAATGGTGCACTCCCGTCCCCACAGAGCTGGACTGTCCTGGGTTCAGCTGTGCTTGCTGTGAAACTCTCAATCCAGAGCGTTTCAGATTGCTGTTTTTTTGTGGGAGTGGGACCAGCCGAGCATGATCACCTGGCTCCCTGCCTCAGAGCGAACGGTCGACTGTCTCCCAGGTGTTCCAGTCGCCTGTTGAAAAGGTGCCGGGATCTGTGCGATTTCCCGTGTGGTGACCCACTGCGGCTGTGCCAGCTGAAACAGCCGCGCTGAGATTCATGGTGCTTTTTTGCCCGGGAATCTCCTGGCCTGGCTCGCTGTTTCAGTCCCCTTTTCTATCAGTTGAATGGGTGACTCTGTCTTCCCGGACCTCCAATCGCCAGCTAAAACGGTGCCCAGATCCATGTATTTTGTACAGAGAACTGCCGCGCCGGGGTGCCTGCCAAAACAGTGGCACTGGCTGAAACAGCTGCGCTGGTGACCCGTGGGGCTCCTCCGCCTGGGAATCTCCTGGTCTGTGGGCAATAAAAGTCTGTCTGGAAATGCGGCGTCCACTCACCCTCTGTGCTTTTGCTGGGAGCTCCAATCCTGAGCTGCTCCTAATCGGCCATCTTGGATCCATCCTCGAACAAAGTTTTCTAAAAAGGAATGTGGAAAGTGACTTCATTTCAGTGAACAGTTTGTAATTGGGGGAGTTGCAGCCTTCAATGTAAAAAGAAAGTCGGTTCTAGAAAACTAAGAGAGGGTTTGGGTTTTATGGTAAAAGTTTCTGTCCGGGTAGCCAATTACTTTCATTTTTGTAAATGAAGGACTGAAACTCATTCTGTCCAATTGGTGGGTGTAGCTGAATCCTGATTAGTTGATACAGGTGAACCCTGATTGATTGATGCAGTTGAATCCTGATTGGCCAGGGCAGGGGAGTTCTGATTGGTTGTTCTTTAAGCCCTAAGCAGAAGGCTGCCAGAAATTTCTTATAAATGGTTGTCAGGGGGTCCAGGGGAGGGGTGTTCAGGCTACCAGCTACAGTTTATCTTGGCACAGACGACAGGAACTGGTTGGGTTTGATTGTGGAAGGGGGGTCTGGTGATACTTTTATAATGTCTTTCTGAGATCACAGAGTACATGAAGCCTCTCTCACCCAGCTATGGCTGCTCGGTTCCCTTTTAACTTTGTCGATTTTGTAATTGGATTTTGAAAAAACATACCATTGCATTTTGAGGTTTTTTTTTTTTTTCTTCTTCGATGGAGTCTCGCTCTGTCACGCAGGCTGGAGTGCAGTGGCATGATCTCAGCTCACTGCAACCTCCACCTCCTGGGTTCAAGTGGTTCTTCTGCCTCAGTCTTCAAAATAGCTGGGACTACAGGTGCATGTCACAATGCCTGGCTACTTTTTGTATTTTTAGTAGTGATGAGGTTTTGCCATATTGGCCAGGCTGGTCTCGAACTCCTGACCTCGTGATCTGCCTGCCTCAGCCTCCCAAAGTGCCAGGATTACAGACGCGAGGCACCGCACCTTGCCAAGTTTTTTTTTTCTGCATTGCTGTAGAATATGTGGTTTGCAAATATTTTCTTCTGATCTATACTTTGTTTTCATCCTCTTAAGAGGACATTTCAGCTGGGCGAGGGTGGCTCATGCCTGTAATCCAAGCACTTTGGGAGGTTGAGGTGGGTGGATCATGAGATCAGCAGTTCAAGGGCAGCCTAACCAATATGGTGAAACCCCATCTCTACTGAAAATACAAAAATTAGCCGGGAATGCTGGTGCATGCCTGTAGTCTCAGCTACTCGGGAGGCTAAGGCAGGAGAATTGCTTGAACCCGGGAGGCAGAGGTTGCATCTAGCTGAGATTGCACCACTGCACTCCAGCCCGGGTGACACAGTGAGACTCTGTCTCAAAAAAAAAAAAAAAAAAAAAAAGACCTTTCACAGAGCCTGGGTTTTTAATTTTGATGACTTCCATTTTATCCATCTGTCTTTATGAATCATGGTTTTGATGTCAAGTATAAAATCTCTTTTTTAAGCCTAGATCCCAATTTTCTCTAAGAATTTTTTTCCCTGAAGTTTTATAGTTTTACATTTTACATTGAAATGTGTGATCCATTTGAAGTTAATGTTTGTACAAGGTGTGAGGGAAACCCCCCTCGCCACAATTTATGCATTTAGAAAGGCGAGGAGAGTTTTATTTCTCATAAGGATTGCAGCTTGCACGGTGGCCATCCCAGCCAAGAGGCCAGAGACAGGCACTTCGAAGGAGGAGGGGTTGGGGTCGGAGCTTTATGATGGGCAGGTTGACTAAACATACATATTCAACAGGTTACAGGAGGAGCTATGAATATTCATAAAGATGGTCTTGAGACAGGCATATTGAACAGACATGCATGTAGCATATGACCCACGTTCACTTTGCGGTGGAGACTCAACACTTAAATGTTTTACAGTCAGGTGCTATATGTCAGCAGGTCTTTTCAGGGCATGAAGGCACAGAAGTGTGCAGCTTTTGTAAACTGGCCAGAGACAATCCATGGTTGGTGGTCTTCTGATCGGGAAGTTAACGGCTGGCAGAGCAGGGCTTCAGTAAGTCAGTGGGTGGTGGAGCTGCATATTGTTTTAATCCTGTGTATCTTGAGGCCAGTGGTTATTTAGGTGCTAGAGAAAAAGGAAAGCCTTGTGGCCCTTTGACAGTTTATTATTTAGGCGTAGTTAGTGACTTAACCCTTTGCCTGCCATGGCCTTACGTCCTGTTTATAATTTGGCATTTTATTGCCACAGAGTCTGTTCTGTCAGTCTTCCGATCTCTGTGTTAACATTAATGCTGGTCAAAACCCCAAAAGGTAGGGGGTATAATGAGGCTTGTCTGGCCTCCCACCCCGTCATGACTAGAATTAAATTTTTAAGATTTTTCTGAGGTTCCTTTGGCCAAGAGGGGGTCCATTCATTTGGTGGGGGCTTAGGATTTTAAAGTTGACAGTGTCTGGGTCAAGGGTTTTGGTTGGCCTGCTCGTTCGCTATACCTGTGATGTGCAATTTGCCCTACTCCCATTTGACGGAAAGGCTACCTTTCCTCCTGAGAGTTGCTGCTGCATGCTTGTCAAAAACCAGTTGGGTACCTTTGTCTGGGTCTCTGTTCTGTTCTGTAGATCGTCTCCCTCTGTCTATACCACAGGGTCTTTACTAGCTATTTAATGTGTTGAAATAGGGGCAACTTAATTCTTGTTTTAAATTCTTCATTTAACATTTCTCCATCAACATCTATCTCATCTAAAACAAAACAAATTTACAGTATTGTACGTGTGGATGTGCTGGAGTTTATGTAACCCGGCCCCTCTTAATGAATGGCTATTATCCGCCACCCCAGTTTTTTTGTTATTACAGTAAATAATGCTAAAATCTTTTAAAAAGATTTTTTAAAGTTTATTTTTAACTGACAAATTATAATTGTATACATTTACGGGATACAATGTAATGTTTTGATATATGTAGACACTGTTGGAACAATTACTTTAAGCTAATTAACATATCCATCACCAAAACACATCTATTTTTTTGTGATGAGAATATCTGAAATTTACTATTTTAGGAATGTTGACATATACAACGCATTAACTACAGTCACCGTGTCATGTGGATCAGTAAAGCTTATTCCTGTTGTCTAACTGAAATCTTGTACCCATACCCTTTGACCAATATCTCCCCCCCCCGCCCCCCCCCTCTCGCGCCCCCACCCCAGTCTCAGGTAGCCACCATTCTACTCTCTGTTGCTGTGAGTTCAACTTTTTTCAGATTCCACATAGAGAGACCAAGTGGTATTTTTTTCTGCGCCTGACTTACTTTACTTAGTAGAATGGCCTCCACGTTCATCCGTGTTGTCGCCAATGGAGGATTTCCTTTTATTCAAAGGCGGAATCGTACCCCATGGTGTACCTACACCACGTTTTCTTTGTCCGTTCATCCACTGGTAGACGCTTAGGCTGCTTCCATATCTTGGCTACTGCGAGTGAAATCAATGCTCCTATCACCCGCATATTTGCATAAGCGATCCCCACACTCATTTGTTGTCTTTTGACTTTGCTTGCGTATTTTGTTCAAACTTTATGTTGTCAAGCTCATTAACCATTTCCTTGCTGGCCTGTGCTTTAGAAAGGCTTCCCCAGTCCGAAAAGACAGAATAAAAGCGATTCACCCACGTTCTCCCTTTCACAGTTTCAGCTTCGCGGTCCCTCCCCCGCCGGAGCCCCTCGGCGCGTTCTAATCCGCGGGGAGCCCGGGAGCGCGCGGCGCTGGGAAGCGAGGCAAGGCGCCGGCCTGCGGGGGCCTCCGACACGTTCCCGGTTCCCGCGGAGGATCGTCCGGTCCGGAGCCGCGTGGGCGGTCTGTCCTAGCAGGCAACTGTCCCTCGGAGCGGAACGGTGGTTAGGAAACATTGTTCAAGCCCCGGCGGCTGCGGGGTCGCGCCATTCCGGGCCGTGTGATGGGCGCTCCTTCCGCCCACTCCCGATCCGTTCCGCGGCCGCGCGCGCCGGCTGTCGCGCCACCTGGCGGCAGTTAAGGCCTTCTCTCCAGCGCGCCGGCGAAGCCGGCAAGAAGGGGGATTTGGCCACGGTGCGCGGTGCCGAGTTCCAGGGGACCCGCAGCGCTGGCAAGATGAGGCCGGCTTTGCTGGGTGTAGACTCTTCGTCCATGCGTGGGAGATGAAACCTGCGGGTCCGCGTTGCAGGCGCGCTCTTGAGCTCAGAGTGCTGTCGCCTGAGCGGGTCGCCCCGTACGTGAGGGAATCGATGAGCCTTCCGAGAGTGTGAACGGGAGATGGGGTACCCCGCCCGGACGCCGACCCGTGTGGGGCCCGGTCCTCAGGCCTCCCAATACATCCATTATATCCGAGCCGCGCCCCGGAGGGGAGGACCACCCGGCTGTTCCGGCCTGTCTGTGGCCACGTGGTCATCGGACTTGCGTTTCACAGCTCTTCCCGAGTCTTGTCCCGGAGGTGGAGACTGGCTTGGGCAGTACGAGAGAAACCGGGAAGGCCCCGTGGATTTAGCCGCGGCCGGCATAATGGGATCTTGTGGTTGGACTTTGGGGCCCCACCCTCCCCACGTGGGGAAGAGCGTACAGCCTGCGGCTCCGAGATAGCCGGGTGGGCGACCAGATGTCCGATGGGTGATCTTTGTTAGAGTTGCTGGGTCGATCAGCCTCCTCATTTCTGCAGTTTCCATGTGGTCTCAGAAAGTCCATCAGATGGGCAACTCGAATATGGGAGAGGAGAAGGGGGCTAGGGCAGGAGACGGGGGAAAGGGCAAGGGGAGGGGAGAAGGCGTTGGGGGAGGCGAGGGGGGAGGGCAGGGGCAGGGGGATGGGGGAACCTGAGGTTTATATAGCAATAAGCAAGCATTATAAACAAGTAGTTTATACACATTTTAAAATTATATGAGTATAAATAATATAAATTTATAGAATTATAAATGATACATTATAAATAATAAATCTACATAAATGGCGGTTAGACATAAACAGTTACCGTTCTGAATCGGACGCAGGAGGGGTTTTTGGTCCACAGAAATTTCTAAATGCCCCTGGGGAGGCTGAGGCAGGCCGACGACGGTGAATTTTTAAAAATCCACTCTGGTGGGGAGCCGCCTGGGCT
The DNA here is from genome assembly GCA_963573645.1 of Pithecia hirsuta. Lineage (NCBI taxonomy): Eukaryota > Metazoa > Chordata > Mammalia > Primates > Pitheciidae > Pithecia > Pithecia hirsuta. The sequence goes on along the minus strand of CAUYLZ010080046.1, from coordinate 23,107 downwards.
GGCCCAGGAGGCGCTGGGGAGTCTGTCCCCTGCCCGGAAGCTGTCCCTGACCCAGGACGCTTCCTCCGCAAATTTTCCAAGGCTTCTTTTGGCTGCCAGGGATCTCATGGTTCTACTCATGCCTGCCCGGAATCCCCGAGGTGGGAATGTGACCCGAGGTGGACCGGGAGGAGGCCTGCCCTCCGATCCGCCAGCCCGCCATCCGGATCCGTCGCGCGGGCTTTCAGGCTGGTTGTCTGGCGACACCTGGCGGCCGCCTTTACATGCAGCAAGCTCGACGATCGGGCGCAAAGTGGGATGGGGCTGGGATTGGGTGGCTGGATGGTTAAAGCGGATATTCGGTTATGGTGGGGGACGCGGGGGTGGGGGTAGTCCTGAGGCTTATAGTAGTAGTCGTAATAATTTTTTAATATAAATTGTCATAAATACACAAATAATATATAATTATGTAAATACTATATACATCATAGTATAAACGTGTAATATACAGATCATATATTTTAATAAATATGTATAAATATTAAACCACTAATTATATTTATTTTGTCATTGCTGTGATTCATCATAATTGTAATTATTACCATTATTATAAATAGTAATTGTAGAGTAGTAATAGTAGCAGCTTTAAAAAAACAACAACAACACTTAATAAACTGTCTCTATCATAGAATGATGTTTAAGTGATTGAAGATGCAAAAGAAGACTTTAAGGCCGTTGGATTTAAAAAATTCACCCAAGAACCTGGTGCCGCCCTGACCCCACAGTCTGTGAAGCAACGAGCTGGAAAAGCCAGACCACACCTCTGCAAACGCCGACCCTAATGGTCAGGACTGCACTGACGGCTTCCCTCTTTCTGTCTTTGCTTGCAACTTAGGACCAACAGGGAAAACCAAATATGCACCTTCTTACCAGACAAGCAGGGTCCCCTCTTCCAGTGATACAGGAGATAGAAAGAAGTTACTTAGGCAGATAGGGCAAAAGAGTCCTCGGCAGAACTTACAAAAAGCAGCCCAAGAAATCATTTCTTTTCTAGCAAAGAGCGGCCTGAAAGATTGAGCTGCGAACATAGATAAGGAAGCTGGAAGCTTGCAAGGAGGCAGGCCTGCAGCTGCACCGATAAAAAGGACTACGTGGGGCCAGGCATGTGTGTAGCACAGGGGATCCACCTTCCCTCTTTTTGTTGTTAATACATGCACAGTAAGAAAGAAATAAGCAACATGGAGTAGCTACCCACCTGCATAATAAAAGATAGGTGTGGGGGCTTCCAGAGATTCGTGTCCTATGTAGATGGCACACCTGGTCCTAACTGGTTTTTCCGCACCCTATGTAGATTAGACACTGTTCCCTAGTAGCTCATCTATAAAAATCTTTGCATTTCACTGTGTATCGGCAGACTATTTTTCCGGGACCCCTCTCTGTAGCAGAGAGCTATTCTCTTTCTTTCACCTGTTACATTTCCACTCTTAACCTCACTCTTTGTGTGTCCTCGTCCTCGAACTCTGTGGCTGTGAGACACTGAACCTTGGCTGTCACCCAGGGCAATGAGGCCACTTCACTAGCAGCCGCCTCTGACTTCCTCAAGCAGCTGGCAGCCCCATCAGGGCTCCTCTTCACCTTTTCCAGCACACAGCTTTCCCATTCCTCTCCCTGCCTTTGAGTCTCTGCCAAGCACTATTGAGCTGCATGAAGGATTACTAATGGAGGGAAACTCATCTGAAAGGCTGCATACTGTGAGATTCCAACTCCGCCACATTCTGGAAAAGGCAAAACTATGGAGACAGTAAAAAGAGCAGTGGTTGGCAGAGGTTAGGGGAGAGAGGGATGAACACGCAGAGCACAGGGGATTTGCAGGACCGTGAAACTTCTCTGTATGATATTACAATGGTGGATACGGCATTGGACATCGTTCAAACCCACAAAATGTACTGAGGACTAAACTGACATTTTTTTCTTTCTTGCCCCAATTCCCATCTAAGGGGCCTTGGTAAGTCATACCCTATAAACCATAGAGTTTCAACAGATGGGCTTTATTTAACCGTATACAACATAGCTTACTTTCCAACCCGACTCTAGTATAATATCACACAACAGATAAAGAAGGCAATAAAAATATTTTGCCCTCAATTAGGACTTTTTTTTTGTTGTTGCATATTTTGAAATGGCCCTGCAAAGCTGTCTCTTGTGGGGAAAGTTTGTGTCTGTAAAGAATATCACCATAACTAGCTCTCTCCCCTTCCAAGCCCTTCCAATTCTGCAGAGATTAGCTGAAAGCCTAGCATATTTTAAAGGTCTGAACAGGAAAGGTTTGCCATCTTGTCTCTAAGGGCGACCCCCACGAGACTTCATCTACATGGTAAGAAACTTGGTCTCCACAACTCTTTATCTTGACCAAGACCCTCCTTTCTATTTGATTCCAGGTTTTTAGATAATAACTGTTTCCATCAATTGCCAATCAGAAAATCTTTGAATCACCTATGACCTGGAAGTCCTCCTCCCCCCGACCCCCTTCGAGCTGTCCCCCCTTTCAGGGCTGAACCAATGTACATCTCACATGTACTGATTAATGTCTTATGCCTCCTTAAAATGTATGAAACCAAACTGCAACCCAACCACTTTGGGTACATGTTCTCACGGCCTCTGGAGACTGTCCTTTGGGTCACTCATATTTGGCTCAGAATAAATCTCTTCAAATATTTTACAGAGTTTGGCTCTTTTCACTGGCAACACCAAGCGTGACCCTAATGTGAACCACAGACTTTGGATGATAATGATGTGTTGGTGTAGGTTTGGCAGTAGCAGTTGGTGTAGGTTTAGAGGGACATGGACAGTAGGTCAGGCTGTGCGTGCCGTGCCCTGCGTGCCGTGCCTCTCTTCACCCTCGGCTCAATTTTGCTGTATAGGTGCAGAAAAGAAGTTTTTCCTCCACCCATCTTAGGTTTATTGGCTGGGCCCCGCAAATTTAGACCAACGAAAGGCAGATTAACAAGAGAAAACACCACGTTTATGAATTCGTGCATCACAAATCAATTAGTGGGAGAGCTCAGTGGTAAGTAATAACGAGGTGGTTAGAACTTGGGCTTATTAGCACCCTAATGAGACAGCAATATCTTTGTAGAGAAGTGAAAAGACCAAGGAAGGGGACTTGAGCTGCTTTGGATAACGAGTTGTGGGAAGGTAGATACATGGGGGAAACTGACAGACAAGGCTGATTTCGCATGCTTGTGATGCTGATTTTTCTGGTGCCACCTCTGCCATCTCTTACCTCTGGTAAGAGCCGAGAGTAGTCTTGATGATTAAGAGTCATCCTGCCCTTCTGGTAGACGGGGGCAGCGCAGAGAGTTTGTCCTGTGTCTACTTGGTTTCATTTGTCTTCAGCTCAAAATAATCTTTATGTCAGAGTGGCGTATTTTGGGATGGTATACTCTGAGCCCCTTCAGCTGTGAATTCAAAACAACTCTAAAAAAGTCAGTTAAAAATTATATTCCTGTAACGTGGCCCTTGCTGGTGGGGCTCAGGACATACCGCCCCAAAATACGACACTAGAAAATTAGATATGTCAACACAAAATACACTTCTTAGGCAAATTTTGAGCTTGTTATTCTAAGAAATTACAGACACAGGAGTAGTCTGAAAAGCTGCCCTTTTGTAAAAGAAATTTATAACTATAAAAGAAATCTACACTAGTGAAGTATCTGTTTCAAGAAGAGGGCTGGTTCCAGACAACGTCTATCACCCGAGAGAGTTTTCTCTGCAGAACCAGACGCCTTTTATTCACCAGACGTTTCCTCCCCTCACCCTCCCAGAACTTATGCCCTTCCCCAAGAAGCCCCAAGCCCCTGTTCCTTTCTGTAACTCAGGACACTTTCTAAGCGTCACTCATCTGGCCCTTCTTCTGGTCCATGTTTTGTGGGACTCCTGTGCATATAAATGTAATTAAAACGGGGTTTCTCCTATTAGCCTGTCTTATATCGATTTAATTCCTAGCCCAGCCAAGGAATCTAGAAGGGTAAGGGGAAAGCCAATTTTCCCTCCACAACTTGCTTTGCAAGATCTCAGTTTGTTGGAGCCACTTCAGAGTTAACTCTCTGTAAATACTTGTCAGTACTCACCTTTTCAATGTTTTCAGCTGACATTCACTCTGTATTTCACTCTTACGTCTTCAAGAAACTGCTCTCCCACTGGGCATGGTGGCTCACGTCTATAATCCCAGCACTTTGGGAGACCTAGGTGGGTGGATTGCTTGAGGTCAGGCGTTCGAGACCAGCTTGGTCAACATGGAGAAACCTGCCTCTACTAAAAATACAAAAATTAGCAGGGCATGATGGCAGACGCCTTTAATCCCAGCTACTCGGGAGGCTGAGACAGAAGAATCACTTGAACCTGGGGCGGAGGTTACAGTGAGCTGAGACCGGACACTGCACTCCAGTCTGAGCGATAGAGTGAGACTCTGTCTCAAAAAAAAAAAAAAAAAAAAGAAAGAAGCTGCTCTCCCTTGCTGTAGATACTGCTGACTTCTGTAAGATACATTTACAGGAGGCCATTGGTTTGGACTGAGCTTCTGTACTAGACCCAACAGACTGAGATGAAGCAGAGACCCCTGCTGGAGGCCTGCTGGGCCTCCTCCAAGCATGGAAACAAAGGAAAATCTTCGTTTCCTTCAAGGGAAATTCCAGGCATCCAGCTGGCCTTGAGAAGTAAATGAGCAGCCTGATAAGCAAGAAGGGAATCATGGCTTCAAGTAACAGCCACTCAGGTGAGGCAGAGCCACAGGGGGTTTGGTCCCCTATTGAAACCAAAGATTACATCTTAGCATATGTCCCTGAATTGTTTTTCAGAAACCTGAACCCACCTCCGATAGAAAATACTGACCACCATCACAGAGACCTCAAATGACGGGGAACTGAGGGCCCCACTCTGATGGCTGCTCTTTGTTCTAAATTTCTTCCTCAGGGGCTTGGAGAGAGTCAGGCCCATAGGCCAGAACTTAACATTCCTTTCTGCTGACCGCAAGTTTTAGGCAAAGCTTGGCTTCCTTAACCAATCACAAATCAAAGCATCCTGAAGCCACCTATGACCTTTAAGCCCCTTACTTCAGGAGCTTCTGCCTTTTTGGGCCAAACCAATGTACACCCTCCATGTATTGATTTGTGGTTTCCCTGTCACTTCTGCTTTCCTGAAATGTTCCCCTGCCTTTCAAATCCCTTGGTTGTAAGCCATCCAGGAGGTTGGGTCTGAAGCGTAAGCTGCCCCAATCTCCTTGCTTGGTGTCCTGCAAGTCCACAGCCTCCTTTCTCCTGCTACAAAGCTCGGTGTGGGTGTTTGGTTTTACTGCACGGGGCAATCACACCCAGGTTAAGTTCAGTAACAAGACCAGACTGGAACGGAGTTCCTTGTGCTAAAGTTTCACCTACTCAAACCAAAACTAAGTTGTTCACCTGACCTTCTGAGAAGTCAGGACACAGAAAAAAGGCAAATCCCCAAACTGGCCAGGTGTAGCCAGCATGATAGAAAGTTCCTCCCCTCTGCTTCAACGCTTACAAGGAAAGTAACTTTGAAACCAATTCGTGTTTTGTTCTCTGTTTCCGCTTCAGCCTTTTCTATCCGTGAAGCCCATCTCCTCCACTCTGCTTGGAGGAACACTCGGTCTGCTTTAAGGAATGAAGTGTTGCCTGATTCTAGAATAGCAAATGAAGCCAGTTAGGATCTTTATACAAAAGCTGTTGTACTTTTGTCTTTTGACAGTTCCGTGATGGAACATCTAATGGCTGCTTTTCATTGACCACGTCCAAGGAGCAGTCCAGGTAAGTGGCTGCTTTGCGTTGCTGGGGCCCATCTTGCTCCTGGCTTCAGATGCCAGTGCTTTTCCTTCTCTTCCTGCCTTGCTGGGTGCTCCTCCCCAAGCTTTGCCAGTGCACTCCCACCCCCTGCCAGGGATTTAAAATCTGAAGTACGTCATAACTCACCCCTGGACTCTTATGATTCTTTTATTGATATGCCCTGGAAAAAGAACCCCAAACCTCTGGGTGATCAAATTCATTTTTAAGGCATTCATGATTAAGTCTATTCTTACAACCTCCAGATTTTATCTCCACTTGGAATTATATAAACAGCTGCCTAGCTGATTTCCTGACTGAAATGCCTTAGGCATTACACATTAAAACTGGTCCCATGCTACAGTCCAGGTCATCTTCCCTGAATTGGTTGTGTCCCAGACTAACTGTCTGAATAAATGGTGTGACGGCTCCCTCAGGAATCCCGTTCCAGACTCCAGAAGAGTTTCTTCAGCCTGTCTCCCCGATGTCATAAACAACTCATTACTGAGTCCTGTTCATTCTTCCAATACCTACCTCCAAAGACGTCACTCCACTTCCACAATGACCCCAACTGTTTCGCCACTCACTCCTCGAAGAACATCTGGATTTGCTTCTGGCTTTTGGCTGTGAGGGATGAGCCTGCTGAGAACATTCGGCTCCAGGATTTTGTGTGAATGTAAGTGCTTTAGGGGTGGGGCAGGACCCTGCAGGCCATCCCTGGGTTGGATGACTCTCTAGAGGGACGCAGAGAACTCCATCAAGCTGACCTAAGCTCCTGAAGGTCAAACAGACACCGTGTTTCCCAATGCCTGCATCACAGCTCACGTTTTAGAATAAACGGCCCAAGAGAAATGAGGATAGGCGATTACATGATCAGAGGCATCCCAGGTGGATCCTGGGGACATGGACAGTACCTGTAGTCATGAAGCTGGGAGCTGGAAGAAGCCCGTCTGGTTCAACCCTTGTCTGGCATAGTCCTCCTTTCTCCATCCTCACTTTCTACCCCTCACAGGGACAGAGAATTCACAGCTCACCGAGCCAGGCCGTTGCATTTTTGGACAACTCTACTCATGGAACACGGAACTGTGGGTGCTTCTAGGGTTCATGATGAATCCGCCAAAATCAATTAAATGTAAAACAAGCTCCCAGGTAATGGAACCATTTCAGCTGTTAAATAAAATCATCTGTATTAACCTACTTTCATTATGAGGGACATCACTCCCAACATAATAGATCTATCTTTTGAGACAGGGTCTCATGCTGTCACCCAGGCTGGAGTGCAATGATGCCATCACAGCTCACTTTAGCCTCAACCTCCTGGGCTCAAGCGATCCTCCCAACTCAGCTTCCTGAGTAGCTGAGACTATAGGTGCATGCCACTTTGCCTGGCTAATTAAAAAAAATTTTTTTTGTAGAGGGAGGGTTTTGCCATGTTGCCCAGGCTGGCCTCCAACTCCAGGGCTCAAGCAATTTGCCTGTCTTGGCCTCCCGAAGTACTGGGATTACAGGCATGAGCCACTGTGCCTCCAACATAGTAATTTTTAAAAAAAGAATAGTTGGCATTTGGGGGCTGGGTGCGTTGGCTCACACCTGTAATCCTAGCACTTTGGGAGGCTGAGGCAGGTGGATCATTTCAGGTCAGGAGTTCGAGACCAGCCTGGCCAACATGGTGAAACCCTGTCTCTACTAAAGATACAAAAATTATCCAGGTGTGGCATGCACCTGTAGTCCCAGCTACTTGGGGGGCTGAGGCAAGAGGATGGCTTGAACACAGGAGTCGGAAGTTGCCATGAGCAGAGATCGCGCCACTGCACTCCAGCCTGGGCGACAGAGCAAGAGTCTGCCTCAAATAAAAAAAAAAAAGAATAGTTGGTATTTTAGCCTTTCTTTGTGAAAATCATTGATAGCTGGCCCATTCGTCTGTTGAGGTTTTATATGAAAACAAAACCATATTCCATTGTGTGGAGAAAGGCACTGACTGTCCTTTTTGTGGTGGGGTGAATATGGATTCAGCACACCCACCAGCTGTTTTGGGTTCTTAAGAAGGAGACCCAAAGTAGTCCAATAGTAATAGGGTCTCTCAGAAACTCAGCCCGGCGACTCCCCTCCTTCAGGGGGGTTTGTGACCTTGCTACTCACAGCATGGTCCCTGGACCAGCTTCACCTGAAGCTTGTGTGAAACGTGGCATCCTAGGCCTGCGGCATCACGTGTATCGAAAGCACACGTGTTCTTTCTGTTGCCGACAGGGAGGAGGGACTGAGGCACAGGTGCAAAGCCATCACTGTGACTGTCCCATCACGTTAGGAACAGTGCCAGAGCACCCAGCCCCGAGTCCCCCACCACTGCCCCTTTTCCTTAATTATAGAATTCACTTGAAATTAAAAATCCCCGCCCCTGCAAATACCCACTCTCTCCCCTGGCTTTCTTTTTAGCTGAGGTGGCTGCTCTCGTCTCTTCTTTCACTCGCTCCTGGCAGCACAGCAATCCCTGCAAGTCACTCAGATCCTCAAGACGTCTCATTCAAGTGCAATGGAGGACCACGCAGGTGGCAGGGAAAACTGAAGAAAGCTCAGGTGGCCCATCGCGGCTCTCATCCGTGGAAAAGTGTCCCTGTGTAACACTGAACCTCAGTAATGACAGGCTTTCCCCTTGTCCTGGGTCTTCATTTTAAAATAGAGCATTCAGGTGGGAGGGGAACCCCAGGAGCATCTTGATCCTGGGCCCACTCTAGGCGGTGGCTCTAGCCTTTGGGATTTGCTCCTCATTTGCTTTTTTTTTTTTTTTTTTGAGATGGAATCTTGCTCTGTCACCCAGGCTGGAGTGCAGTGGCGCGATCTTGGCTCACTGCAACCTCCGCCTCCTGGATATAAGTGATTCTCTTGCCTCAGCCTCCCGAGTAGCTGGGATGACAGGCACATGCCAAGGTGCCTGGTTAAGTTCTGTATTTTTAGTAGAGATGGGGTTTCACCATGTTGGCCAGGCTGGTCTCGAACTCTTGACCTCAAGTGATCCACCTGCCTCGGCCTCCCAAAGTGTTGGGACTACAGGCTTGAGCCACAGTGCCTGGCCTGTTCTCATGTTCTCATGTACTTAAAGAGCATTACTCACCCCTAATTCTCCAAAGACAATGGCCAGCTTTTTTGAAATCCAGAGACATTTTCTAATGCTCAGCCCTTTATCCACCAATTCTATCTGTTTCTAAAATAAGTGTCACTCAGGATGGATATGCTTTTAGAGAAACACTGTGACAGGACCCTTTGCTCCTGGGGAAAGACCAGCAGTGGCTCCAGACTGGTTCCAGCATCACATGGGACAGTGTGAACATTTGGACACAATTAAAAAGAGGACACTTAATTAAAGAGGACACTTACAAAGGAAAGGGGCAGGAAAGCCGGGAGGCAGGAGGTCCGGGAGCCCACGTGGGACAGGCAGCTGCATGTTGTTGGTACTGCTTTCCTGCCATGACTTTCCTACACAAGCAGAGACAAAGCCCATTTCTGCTCTCTGCTGCAAGCCTCCCCAGATGGAAGGCCAGTTCCACAGGAAGGAAATCCTGGTGTCTGAGGCGTGGCCGTGCACAGCCTGGATGGCTCAGCCTGCGACCGACAGGCACCCAGGGCCCCTGGTGGGGGTCTCACCCGCTCAGGACAGCCTCAGCACCCAGGCTGCAGACGCCACTGCCATTTCAAAGGTGAGAAGGAATGGGCGTGTGGACCTCTCAGCCCGCACAGTGAGGGAGGCGGGAGCTGAGCTGGGCAGTGCAGGGAATCAGGAAAGGTAAACCTGGGACCAGCTGTGCCCTCGGTGCAGTTTCCAGAGGGGAGCAGCTCCAGGTGGCAGACACTTGCATTTAGATGTTAGAAATACTCTTTTTGCTGGGTGTGGTGGCTCACGCCTCTAATCCTAGCACTTTGGGAGGCCGAGGTGGGTGGATCACAAGGTCAGGAGTTTGAGACCAGCCTGACCAACATGGTGAAAGCCTGTCTCTACTAAAAATACAAAAATTAGCTGGGCATGGTGGTGTGCACCTGTAATCCCAGCTACCTGGTAGGCTGAGGCAGGAGAATCACTTGAACGCAGGAGGCAGAGGTCGCAGTGAGCTGCGATTGTGCCACTGCACTCCAGCCTGGGTGACAGAGCGAGACTCGGTCTCAAAAAAAAAAAAAAAATACTTTTCCTGACTTTTCAGCGCTGACTGAGGCCCCCGGTTCTTGGATTGTGTCTTTTCCTTGCCTTAGGGTCCACATGAACCAACTATATTCAATGAACAAGCTTAACACTGAGAATCAAGAGAAGCCCAGGACCTGGGGGAGCCTGGGACCCCCTTCAGCATCCACTGTGCTTGGGATGGGTCTCCCAACCCGCTTCAAGTCACCTCTTGGTCTCCTGCCTCAAAGGAGCTGACACACCAAGCGACGCTCCCATTTGTCCACAGTCTTTGTGGGAAGGGACCGCGGTCTCTCCTTGGTGCAGTGTTAGAAGGAAGAACTGGCTCACTCAGTCCTGCTGTGTGTTGGGGTCTCCTCTGCACCCCACCCTGCCTTGTTGGCTCATCACCACTGGGTTGAGCATTTCCAGACTGTGTTTCCTGGCCCTTGGCAGTACACTGAATGATCTCCCACATAGACCCCTCACGATGAATTGCTGAAGCAGCTCCTGCTAATGGTGAGCCTTGGGAAAGGGGGCCGGCTCAGAGGGCCCATCCCTGAGGTGAAAGCTCCCTTTATGAAGGCAAGTCCAAGCCCCAGAGATTTGGGGGTCAGCAGGGAGAAGGCAGGGCTGAAGGTATAGAGGGGACACCCTGCGCTTTATACCTCGGGCAATGCAACAACAAAGGTGCCAGGCGTGTGGACACATACCTGGAGGCGGAGCACTGTGCCCCCTCAAAGCCTGGTCTGAGGATCAGCGAATCAGCCCGTCTGGGAAGCTTGCTTGAAAGCACCCACATTTGGTGCACCAGAACCTTCAGTCTGACCTGGCCCGGGTGACTCCCCTGCACCTGAGGTCTTGGATGAGCTGCCTGTAGCCCTGGCTCCCCATCTGCCTGATTGCCAGCACAGCCTGGGGAGCCGGAGAAGTTCTAAAAGGACAGAACTCTGGGCGCTTCCATCTCTGGGATTCTGACTCAGGAAATAAGGGGTGAGACTCAATAATGTATACGGATGTTTTTAAAGCTCCTCCTGTGTTCTGGATGCTCAGCCAGCCTGGGACGCTGTCTCTGTTCTTCGGGTATGTTACAGTTAAGGAAGATGTCATTATATGTCTATTCTTGGAAACACATTCATTCCAAACATATTGAAAGAACTTACTAGGCCATGAGCGGTGGCTTATGCCTGTAACCCCAGAGCTTTGGGAGGCTGAGGTGGGCAGATGGCTTGAGCCCAGAAGTTTGAGACCAGCCTTGACTTCCTTGACTTCTGAGGAGTTTATGAGGGACCTGGACACTGTCAGAGTGGTTTTTTGTTTTCCCTTTGTGTACAGTTCTGAGTTCATTATTTATGTGCTAGGGTTTGGAATATCTCATATTTCAGGTCCTAAAATCGCTGTGACAGTGTCACCGATCTGCCCCTGAGTTGACCACCTGCCCCCGTCTGCCATTTTAATCCTCCAGTCGTGTGAGGGATGATGGGGGCTATGTGATCGTCTTTCTCACTTGTGTCTGCCCATTTGATCTGTCAAGAGTGTAGAGTTTGTTGTGACGGTGTGTTCAAAATAGACAAAAGGTATGGTCATTGTACTTGGCGAATAGCTTTTTATGTCAGGATGCTTCTGCCCCTGATCAGGGCTGGTGCAGCTGGAAGACAAATGCGGCTCAATGCAGGTGCCGGGTCTGCCACCCTCAGCCCTGCAGCTGCAGTGCTGGAATAACTGCCATGGGCACTCAGCATTGGTGACATGGGAAATGTGGGGTAATGAATACTTAATTCACATGTCCTAATAGAAAAAACTTTATGCAATAAAATTTGCCAATTGTTAGATTTACATCTCTTTCTCTTACTAAATATAAAAGGAATCAAGAATTTTCATGCCGCTTCCTGGTGTTCTTGAGTCTGGCATATCATTTCTTTTTGAAAAGTGCATTATTTCATAATAACACCTAGATAATTACATTTTTATATTTTCATATGCATTTGTAAAACCAGGTAAATCTATTCTTATATTTTCTTATGTAAGTATATTTTAGCTGAAAAGTATCTATAGTATACATAGCCTATAGCAGTTTGGGAAATGCTGATGTATATGGTAATAATGCATCATTTTAGATGATTTAAAATTATATTAGGATATTAGAAGCCCAAGATAGTGATTCAAATAGAAATCCTCTTGTCTAGTATCCTTTAAAATGACAAAACATCAAATCTAGAAAATAGAGAAGAAATGAATAAGATAAATGTACAAGAGATTTTCTATTTTTACAAAAATGATTATTGCTTTTCAAAAATATATTTTAGAATTCAAGCTGTTAATTTTAAAATGTACTTACTTCAGAATATAGTGAACAAAACTGGCTGTTAGAAAAAACTAGTCTTGCTATCCCCAAATCTTGCAGCTTTTCAAAGTCTCAGAATTTTATAAAATATTTTGAATATCCCAGACTTTCTGAAAATGGGTATAGCCTTTCAAAGTATTAGAATTGGCAAGCTTTTAAATGCCAATCTATTTTTATAAAGTGTTGACTTTTCGCTGTAGACTAATACCAAACACTTTTAAAGAAATGTAAATTTAAAAATGTGAATAAAGAAAACAGGTTTTATTCATTTTCAAAAAATTTATTTAAAAGGAAGGGACAATGTTGATATTGATTGGAGTAAGGAAGTATTTGAAAATGTGTTTTGTGAAAGAAATCAACACACACATGCACACACACACACACACACGCACCCCAAAAGCCGAGTTCCAACAATGCAGCTGTTGTTCCCTTGAAGCAATATTGATCTCACCTTGAGTGAGAATCATGCCGCTTGAATGTGTAATAACTTAAACACCTTGCCTACGTCTAGTGATTAAAAGCTAAGCTCTGCTCAGCTCATGTAATGCCTCTGACCTCCACTAGAGAGATTCTAGGTTCTTCCTTGTGGGCAAATATGTCCACGGATTGCTGGATCAGGGACTGTTGAATCAGATGTGTGTCCCCCTCTCTACATGTCATGGTTTGTAGAGATCAAAGTTTTCCCTGAAAACACCCAGGTTTATGAAGCCAGGTGATCAGCCAGTTCTGAGGCCTAACTAGGGAGGCCAGAATTCTGCTCCCGGGACAGGGCTGGGCTGGGGACATCTGTGGTGATGTCATCTCCAGCTGTGAGATCAGGGCCATGCTGTCTGGAGAGAGGGTCTGGGGCATCCTGAGCTCCTCGAGAAAGCTGGGTGCAGTTAAGAGCTCTACAAAGATTGTATGTGGTGGCAACACTGTTGGGGTACCCCATGGGTGTCTGATTTCCTGGGAATCACCTGCAGTGGGGCTGCAGAACAGCAAGGGTTCTGCCTGTTTTTTCCTCTGGTAGCTTTTTCCCCAGAAGGGTACCCTCCAGATGACAGCCAGAGCTCTTCTGTGTGAGGTGACTCTTTGGATATTCACAGGGATCAGGGATCCACCTGAGGAGGCGGTCTGTCCCTTGCCAGAGCTCAAGTGCTGTTCTGGGAGCAATTGGGCAGGGGTGTTGAAGATAGCTAAAGCGGAACTCACAGCCGCTGCTTTTCCCAGGTGCTCTTTCTTGGGAAGGTGTGGCTTCATTTATAAGTCCCTGACAGGCTGCTGCCTTTCTTCAGAGATGCTCTGCCCACCGATGAGGAATTCTAGTCACAGTCTGCCTGCAGAGGCATTGCAGAGCTGCCACAGGCTCCTTGCAGCTGCTGTGTAAACTTCTTTGTGCTTTCGTTTACACAGATAAGGTTAAAACTGCCTCGGTAATGACAGACATGGAGCTGTCCCTGGAGCTTGACCTCCAGGAGCTCGACCGTCCAGGGTCAAGCTCTAACTGCTATGCTGGCTGCAAAATTCCCAAGCCAGTGGGGTTCAGTTTGCCGGTCTCTGTGGGGGTGGGGCCTGTCTGGCTGCCTGCCTTCAGCCCTCTTTCTCTCAGCTGTCTCGCGGGTGCTCCAGTAGCCAGTTAAAATGGCTGCTCAGATTTGTGCTGGGAACTCCCGGCGCTGGCTGCATCTGCTGCCCAGATTTGCCCTGGAAACCTGTGGTGCCTGTTGGCATGTGGGGATCTTCGGGTCTGTGGGCTGCAAAGACTGCAGGGGAAGCACAGTATCAGAACCGGAGCTCCGGAGTGGCCAGATGTCCCTGATGGCCTCCTTTGGGGGAGGGTCCTCCTGCCCATTGCATTTCCCGGGTGAGGCAGTGCCCCACCCTGGCTCAGGTTGCCTTCCTTGGGCTACACCCACTGTCCAACCAGTCCCACTGAGATGAACCTGGTACCTCGGTTGGAAGTGCAAAGATCATTCACCTTTTGGGTCACTCTCACTGGAAACTGGGTCCTGGAGCTGTTCCTATTCAGCCATCTTGGTGGAAGTCTATTTTAATTTTATTTTATTTTATTTTATTTTATTTTAAGACAGGGTCTCTCTATGTTGCCCAAGCTGGTATCAAAATCCTGACCTCAACCATCCTCCCATCTTGGCCTCCCAAAGACTAGGATTACAGGCATGGAGCACCATGCTCTCATCACTAACTCACATGCTGAACGTTTGACTAGTTCATTTATTGCCTGTTTTACTCTGCTAGTGTGAGGGCTACGTGAGGAAAGGGACTTTGTTTATCTCATTCACTGCTGTAGCCAAGTGTCTACAATGTATAAGTTGATGTTTTTCTCTTTTAATTTAAATTTTGGGAAGCAGAAGACACCTGAGTGGACTCAGTGGCTGACAGGAAAAGGGAGAGCACCTTTGTGTGCACAAGAGTGACAGGGAGTCCAAGACAGAGCGGTGTCAGAGGACAGTTCCTGGAAGAGGCTGGGAGAAAGGCAGGGTAACCTGGGAGGTTCCCTCTGGACATCAATTTCTTTTAAGCTGGCAGGGAGGGAGGAGGTGAATGGGTGGAGAGGAGTGCCCGAAGAAGACCTCATTGGCTTCCATATTCTTCATGAAGTGTCAGGTGAGGGGCAACCTAGGAAGAGAGGGCAGGGGAGGAGTGAGTGGAGGCTGTTGATGGTGGGCCTGGGGCAGTATGCCAGGGAGAAGGCGCGAATGCATTACTGAGGCTGGACTCTGGTCATGACCCTTGCCTTGGCCTCTAGATTCACTAAAAACCAGCCTTCTCCAGTGAGCTGAGATCGCATCACTGCATTCCAGCCTGGCAACAGAGTGAGACTCCAGCCCCCCTCTCAAAAAAAAAAACCAGCCTCCAGTCCAATGTGCCCAGCTGGACCATGAGCTGCTTCCTGGATGTGCCACCATTACAACTGAATGACAAATCCTGAGTCACCTCCTCCAGAAAGCCTGCCTGGATCCAGTGCCCATCTGACTGGACTCCGTCAGCACTTAGTCTGCCCCTTCTATGTGACTTGCCTCTGCCTGCCTCTTATCGCAGGTGTCTATGTTCTTACCTGCTTCAGTGCGGGCTCTCAAGGGCAGGGCAAGACTGATCCATTTTAGAGGCTAGAGCAGGTGCCAGCAATGGCTGAGCTCTGCCAGGTCTGGACAACAGGCAGACCAGGTTCTCGTGCTGGGCACCGGGTGCTCTTTGTGGGCCCAACTTGGCATGACCACTGCTTCTGAGTGGCTGGGAGCTTCCTGGTAGCAGCCTGGTTCTGTTGGGCTATTCCTCACTCCCCAGTTCCTTCCTCCCTCCTTCCCTTCCTGAAACCTTTCCCCATGTCCTCAAAATCCTGCTCCAGCACCAGCCGTTCCCTGGTTTTCAGCAGCCTCAGGGAACTCTTCCTTTTCTTCCTGGCTCTGAGTAAGAGGCCCGATCCCCTGAGGACACGGCTGCCTTGCCGATCCCCTGAGGACACGGCTGCCTTGCTGTCCTCTGCTGCAGCCCTTCCCTGGGTCTGAGTGGGGTAGGTCCTCCTTGCTTCTCATTGCTTCCCTTTCCCAGCTCATCATCCTTCTGTCCCCCATAAGGACAGGCATGTGTCATAAAACGATGTTTCGGTCAACCCAGACCGCATGTGCAATGGCGGTCTCATGAGACTATAATGCAGCTGAAAGACGCCTACTGCTTAGCCTAGTGACATAACAATCGTAACGTTACTGTACAGTTACTTTAAAAAGTACATTTATTAAAAATGATTTACAATTCTATAGAAAATGAAGGCTAAAATATATAAAAAATAAATGTGGTGTAGCCTGAGTGTCCAGTGTTTATAAAATCTACAGTAGCGCACAGTCATGCCCCAGAACTTCACCTTGACTCACCACTCGCTGACTCACCCAGAGCAGCTTCCAGTCCTGCACCTTCCATTCATGGTAACTGTCCTAGACAAGCGTACTATGCCTAGGTACCATACCGTATTTTTATGTAGTGCCATACTATATTTATAATGTACCTTTCATGATATGTTTAGATGTGCAAGTACTGACCATTGTGCTACAACTGCCAATAGTGTTCACTGCAGGAGCCTGTGTCCAGGTGTGCAGCCTGAGAGCAGTAGGCTGTGCCATAGAGCCTAGGTGTGTGGCAGGTGCGCCACTGAGTTGTGTGTGCACACACTCTGTGATGTTCGCACCAAGACCAATTGCCCAAGAACACGGTGACACATGAAGGGAATAAGGATTGAAGCTCCTGTGCTCAGATTGCACCCAGGGCCACACCCTTATGCACTGAAGACTTAGCTCCCAGTTCATGGGCACGTTCTCCAGCTGGTGGGATGCCAGCATGCACATAGAGAGCCCTCCTCATGCTCTGGCTCTTGGTCCCTTCACCCCTAGAGACCTTGTCTCCACCCTCCCTCAGTCACCACTCCCACCAGTATATTCTTGACCTTGTCCCTGCAGAAACTATAGCTCTTCCAGACTCCCAGTTTGAAACACCCATTTTGACCACCACTTTCCTTTTTCCAGCTGCTTCCCAACTCTAACACAATTCAGCCCCTACCCTTTCTGAGCCTCAACTTCCTTATCTATAAAATAGGCACAGTTACCCCATCCTGTTCTTCTCACTGATCATTGTGGGATTCCAATGAGGTGAAGAAGGTATGATCCTTTTACAACTGCAAGGCTGGAAAGCTTCTGAGCTCCTGTCACTGTGACAGATCAGAGCTCGTGGCCAAGGTGTGTGTTGTGGGCCATCATCCAACAAAGGGGTTGGCAACAGTGATATAGGGTCTGGCCAGTAGGAGGTGCTAACCCCGTCTAGGCAGCCAGTGGACAGGGAGGGGTTAGATGGTCTCTGAAGGAAGAACCTGCCCCTCCCCACCCCAGGCCAGGCTTCTCTAGTGGAATCCCAGGGACCCCAGCCTTCCACTTCAGCACCTCGGGGACCTCCCAGAGCATCAGTACCTCTGGGGTACTGACGGGGTACTGAGCGTCAGTACCTCCAGGCTTCTCTAGTGGAATCCCAGGGACCCCAGCCTTCCACTTCAGCACCTCAGGGACCTCCCAGAGCGGGTCAATTGTGTAACTATATATCTATTGTGTACAGTGTCATGACATGCTATGTGTATACACTGTGAAACAATCAGTACAATCACATTAATGGATATATCTACTCTTAGTACCTTTTTTTGGTAATGGGAACACCTGTTTATTGCCTTAGCAAATTTTAAGCATACAAAACATTGTTAACAATAATCATGAAGCTATATATTAGATCCTGAAAACTTACTCATCTTATAACTATAAGTTTGTATCCTTTGAACATTTATTCATTTTCCTCACCTCCAGTCCCTGGCAGCTACCATTGTACTCTGATTTTACAAGTTCAGCCTTTTCAGATCCTTTGTATAAGTGAAAACAAACAGTGTTTCTCTTTATGCGTCTGTCTTAGTTTACTTAGCATAATGTCCTTTAGGTTCATCCATGTTGTTGAAGTGGCAAGATTTCATTGTGTCTTATGGCTGAATAATATTCTATTGTTGGCTGGGTGCAGTGGCTCGCACCTGTAATCCCAGCACTTTGGGTGGCCAAGGTGGGTGAGTCATGAGGTTAGGGGTTCGAGACCAGCCTTGCCAACATGACAAAACCCTGTCTCTACTAAAAATACAAAAGTTTATTTTAAAGTGTGACAAGATATCCCATTTTAACAGTGAATAATATTTCCTTGTGTGTATATGGCACTTTTAAAAAATGTGTTTGTCACGGGACATAGAGACTGCTTCTGCCTTTTGGTTTCCATGAATAATGATACAACAAACATGTATGTTCAAATGTTTTCCAGGTCAGGTGTTGCATAATTTGGATATAGATTCACAAGTGGAATTGCTGGATTATATGATGCTTTCCTTTTTAATATTTTGAGGAACATTAATAATATTTCTATGATAGCTACATTATTTTTCCAAGAGCTCACATGGGTTTTAATTTCTTCACATCCTCAACAGATTTGATATTTCTTTTTAAACTTATAATGGCCAGTCTCGTGGTTGTGAGGTGATTTTGTTTTGCATTTATCTACAAATTAGAAATTTCAAGCATCCTTTCTAATGCTTTTTGCTGTTTTTATGTCTCTTTTGGAAAAATGTCAGTTCAATCCTTTGTCTATTTTTAAATCAAGTTATTCAACTTTTGTTGATTTTTATTAATTATTTATGCTGGATATTAACTACCATCACATGTGATTTGCAAGTATTTTCATCCATTTATTAAGTGGCATTGTTACTCCACTAAATGTTTTCTTTGATATGCAGAAATTTTGAAGTTTAATGTAGTTCAGTTTTTCTGTTCTTTGTTGCTCATGAATTTGATGTCATATCCAAGAAACTAGTATCAAGACCAATGTCATATCTTAGTCCTGTATTTTCTTCTAAGAGTTATATTATTTATATATTTTAAGGTTTAGCTATTTTGGTAAAAAAATTTTTTTAGTATTATAGTACAAGGAAAGAATCCAACTTAAATTTTTCAGTGTAGATATTCAGTTTTCAGCATTATCTCTCTTTGAGTAGCACATTGTTTTTCTTCTTGTAGCTTCATTCTTGTAGTTTCATTCCATTTTGGTCAGAAAACACACATTGTATGATTTTTGTTATCTTAAATTTAGTAAGATTTGTTATGTCCTTACCAGAATGTACCAGGTGTGACGAAGAATATGGTGTATTCTCTTACTTTTGACTGGAGAGTTCTGTACATGTGTGCTAAGTCTAGTTGGTCTATGATAGGGTTTGGATGTTTGGCCTCTCCACATCTCATGTTGAAATGTCATTCCCAGCGTTAGAGGTGGGGTCTAGTGTGAGGCATTTGGGCCATGGGAAAGAATCCCTCATAAATGTCTTGGCACCATCCCTTTGGTAATGAGTGAGTTCTCAGTCTGTTAGTTCACACGAGAGCTAGTTGTTTAAAGGCATTCAGCACCTCTGCCTCACACATGCTCCCTCTTTCACCGTGTGATATGTTTGGTTCTCCTTTGCCTTCTGCCATGATTCTAAGGTTACTGAGGCCCTCACCAGAAGCAGATGCTGTCACCATGCTTATTTTATAGTCTGCAGAACTGTGAGCCAAATAAACATTTTTATAAATTACTACATCTCAGGTATTCATTTACAATAATACAAAATAGACTGTTAGAGTCTATGTTGTTATCCAAGTTTTCTCTTATTTATTTTCTACCTGATCAACATTTCTTTCCTTTAATTATATTTTCTGATCAAATTTTAGGATTTTAAAATAAGTTTCTACAAAACAATGTAACATTGGGATTTTTATAGAGATTATTTTGAATTTGTTCACCACTGTGGGTTATATTGACATCTTAACAAAATTATTTGACCCTTCAGCAAGAATATGTTGAAGAGTATGTTTAGTTTCCTACTTTGCATTCTCATTTTTCTATTCAATTACTGATTACTGATCTTGATGTCTGCAGTTACTATGTTGTTGTATATTTCTTGCTTCTTGTCTGTTAATATTTGCTTCATATATGTGGGAGTCTGATTTTATAGTTACATATACATATAGATAGTTATAACAGTTAGAAATTCCTAATAAGTAGACTCATTTTACCGTTATATAATATCGGTCTTTGCCTCTTTTTCTGTTTTTTTACTTAAAGTGTATTTTGTCTAATATAATTATGACCACCTGACCCAATAGTGGTTACTATTTGCATGGATTTTTTAAATTCTGCTTTCAGCCTATTTGACTGTTTAAAGTGAGTCTCTTGTAGATTGTCTATTTTATAATCTTGTTTGTTTAGCCATTTTATTTCTTTAAGTAGTTCAAACTGTTTATATATAAACAATTTCTTTTAAAAATGAATGTACTACTACTATTTTGGTTCTTATTGTTTTCTCTTTTTCTTGTAGATCTGTTTTCCTTCATCTCCTGTTTGACTGCCTTCATTTTTGTTCTGTTGATTTTTTTAATGACATGCTTTGATTATTTTTCATTTTACTTTGCATAGTTTTCAATACATATTTTCTTTGTGATCACCTTGAAAAATGGAGATTACATAAAACATCTTAACATTATAACAATCTATTGTGGTCTCAACAACTTCAATTGAATATGGAAACTGTAGCTCTTTACGTCCTTTAGTTTGTTATCAAATTCCCAAGTTATTTTATATTGTATATCTAGTAATAGAGATTTATACAGCTTTATATATTTTTCAAATTCTATAGCAGAATTTTCATAGTTTTGTGCATCATCATGTGATAGTAAACAATTTTATACTATTTTTATATTTACATTTAAAAAAGAGCTTTATATTTTGAATATGGTTTTATGATATTGTGCAGCATCATTTTGTTTTTCAACGTAATGGACTCTTTCTAGCATTTTTAAAATGCTCATTATGTTGTGCAGACTGGTCTTGAACTTCTGGCCTCAAGCAATTCTCCTACCTTGGCCTTCCAAAACTCTAGGATTACAGGCATGAGCCACTATGTGTGGCACAGTTTCACATATCTTGTAGGAATATACTAGCGGAGATGAACAGCCTTACTTTTGTTTATTTTGGAAAGTATTTATTTTTCCCTTATTTCTGAAGTAACTTTCTAGATCAGGTATTCTTGGTTGATAGTGTTTTTATTTTCATTACACTGAAACACGGGAAACTCTTGACCACTTTCTTCTTCATATAACCTTTGTATTATTTTTTCCCTATGTTATTCTTCCAGGAGTCCTTTCATGAATATGTACTTTTTACCTGCTGGTGTCTGATAAGTTTCAAATTTCATGTTTTAATTTTGTTTTGTAATATTTATTTATATTATACTTTAAGTTCTGGTGTTCAAGTGCATATCTTGCAGGATTGTTACATAGGTATACACATGGCATGGTGGTTTGCTGCCTCCATCCCCCTGTCACCTACATTAGGTATTTCTCCTAATGTTATCCCTCTCCAATCTCATCACCCCGTTATCCCTCCCCTAGGCCCCAACTCCCCTGCAGACCCCGGTGTGTGATTTTTTTCTTCCCTGTGCCCATGTGTTCTCATTGTTCAAAACCTGTCTATGAGTGAGAACATGTGGTGTTTGATTTTCTATTCTTGTGTCAGTTTGCTGAGAATGATGGTTTCCAGGTTCATCTATGTCCCTACAAAGGTCACGAACTCATCGTTTTTATGGCTGCATAGTATTCTATGGTGTATATGTCCCACATTTTCCCTGTCCAGTCTATCATCGATGGGCATTTGGGTTGGTTCCAGCTCTTTGCTATTGTAAACAGAGCTGCAGTGAACATTCGTGTGCATGTGTCATTACAACAGAACGATTTGCAATCCTTTGGATATATATCCAGTAATGGGATTGCTGGGTCAAATGGAATTTCTATTTCTAGGTCCTTGAGGAATCACCACACAGTCTTCCACAATGGTTGAACTAATTTACACTCCCACCAACAGTGTAAAAGTGTTCTTATTTCTCCACATCCTCTCCAGCATCTGTTGTCTCCAGGTTTTTTAATGATCACCATTCTAACTGGCGTGAGATGGTATCTCAATGTGGTTTTGATTTGCATTTCTCTAATGACCAGTGACGAGCATTTTTTCATACGTTTTTGGCCTCATATATGTCTTTTTTTATAAAGTGTTTGTTCATGTCCTTCGCCCACTTTTGAATGGGCTTGTTTGCTTTTTTTTTCTTGTAAATCTGTTTTAGTTCTTTGTAGATTCTGGATATTAGCCCTTTGTCAGATGGGTAGATTGCAAAACCTTTTTCCCATTCTCTTGGTTGCCAATTGACTCTAATAACTGTTTCTTTTGCTGTGCAGAAGCTCTGGAGTTTAATTAGGTCCCATTTGTCTATTTTGGCTTTTGTTGTCAATGCTTTTGGTGTTTTAATCATGAGGTCCTTGCCTATGCCTATGTCCTGATGGTTTTGCCTAGGTTTTCATCTAGGATTTTTATGGTGTTAGGTCTTATATTTAAGTCTTTAATCCATCTGGAGTTAATTTTAGTGTAAGGTGTCAGGAAGGGGTCCAGTTTCAGCTTTCTGCACATGGCTAGCCAGTTTTCCCAACACCATTTATTAAACAGGGAATTCTTTCCCCATTGCTCATTTTTCTGAGGTTTGTCAAAGATCAAATGGTCGTAGATGTGTGGCATTGCCTCGGAGGCCTCTGTTCTGTTCCATTGGTCTGTATCTCTGTTTTGATACCAGTAGCATGCTGTTTTGATTACTGTAGCCTTGTAGTATAGTTTGAAGTTAGGTAGTGTGATGCCTCCAGCTCTGTTCTTTTTCCTTAGAATTGACTTAGCTATGCGGGCTCTCTTTTGGTTCCATATGAAGTTTAAGGTGTTTTTTTCCAGTTCTGTGAAGAAAGCCATTGGTAGCTTGATGGGGATAGCATTGAATCTAAATTACTTTGGGCAGTGTGGCCATTTTCATGATATTTATTCTTCCTAGCCATGAGCATGGAATGTTTCTCCATCTGTTTGTGTCCTCTTATTTCCTTGAACAGTGGTTTGTAGTTCTCCTTGAAGAAGTCCTTTACATTGCTAGTTGTATTCCTAGGTATTTTATTCTCTTTGTAGCAGTTGTGGATGGCAGTTCGTTCTTGATTTGGCTCTCTTTAAGTCTGTTGTTGGTGTATAGGAATGCTTGTGATTTTTGCACATCGATTTTGTATCCTGAGACTTTGCTGAAGTTGCTTATCAGTTTCAGGAGATTTTGGGCTGAGACGATGGGGTCTTCTAAATACACTATCATGTCATCTGCAAATAGAGACAATTTGATTTCCTCCTTTCCTA
>CAUYLZ010080045.1:0-15554 GCA_963573645.1 Pithecia hirsuta | reverse complement strand
GTGTCCTTTATAGGGACATGGATGAACCTGGAAACCATCATTCTCAGCAAACTGACGCAAGAACAGAAAATCAAACACTGCATGTTCTCACTCATTGGCGGGTGTTGAACAATGAGAACACATGGACACAGGGAGGGGAGCATCACACAGTGAGGTCTGTTGAGGGGAAATAGGAGAGGGACAGCGGGGGTGGGGAGGTGGGGAGAGATAGCATGGGGAGAAATGCCAGATATAGGTGATGGGGAGGAAGGCAGCAAATCACACTGCCATGTGTGTACCTATGCAACAATCTTGCATGTTCTTCACATGTACCCCAAAAGCTAAAATGCAAGAAAAAAAAAAGAAATTAGGTTGAACCTGAAGAAACCAGGCATGGGACATGAAGGGACTTAACTGGCAAATGGGAAATGGGTGCTTTCTAGGCCCCTGGTCTGGCCTTTCTTCAAGGTATTCATGTTCCTTGACAGCTGATGGATGGTCTTCAGAACAGTGAGAAACATAAGAAAGACTGGGGATCATTAAGGAAGATGATTAAAAACTTAGCCCATTCTCCTGCACTTGTTTCCTCTCTGAACCAGAAGATAAGCTGCCACAGCCTGTTTGCAGTGCACTACATCTCACCGAGGAAAGGCACCAAAATAATCATCTCTTCACTGGCAAGGCGGGCAGAGGACAGGAAACACACGTTTAAAATGGATGAAAGCAAGTACTGAAAAAGGAAGGGGATGCCAAGCTGAATTTGTAATGTCCAGCTTCTGCTGCGATCCCCGGTCAACTAACTCCATTGATTTGTATTGACGAGCCAGAGTATTTGTTCTCAATGCAATCGCTGCCCTGCAACCACATTCAGAACTGCTTGCCGAGCCTGTGTCCTTAAATGTTCACAGTATTTTTATCGAACATTAGGAAAGCCCTTGGTAATTTGCAGCAATTTAGTATGCTTGCTTTGCTTTTAGAAAATCCACAGCAATTCAATAAACACCCAGTCACTGTGGCTGTTAACACACACTGTCTCCCTACAGCTGCCTGCCAGCTGTCACTCCAGGAAAGGGAGCCATCAGAGCATCCCCTAACTCTGTGACCCTCACTGTATCCTCTCTTCTATGTAATGTGAAGAGCATCCCCAGAAAGCCATGTCTCCACACACACAGGTGCCATTCCCCTCACCTCCAAGGTGCTGGGAAACCCAGGTTACACAGATGAGTGGGGTAGGCCCATGTGTGCCCCACCTTGGCCTAACTTGGCTGCCAGGCGCCATCTGTTGCAAGGCGAGGGTTGAGCAAGACCTGAGGAGAAGGATCCACCTCTCCATCTGCTCTCTTTAGTACAAGCTCGTTTGTACTCACTGAGCCGGGTCCCAGACACACTCAAACAAAGGCAATAATCTAGACTCTACCACCAAAGCCTGCTTCTTCTACTGGTCCCTATGTTTAATTACTGGCCTTCACATTCCTAATAATGTCTTTACGAATTTTCCCCACTTGCCCTGATGTTCTGGGGACAAGCACAGTGATTCTCCCTGAATAAATGCTCTACTCTTTCCCCTTTCCCCTTTCGATACTGTCTAAGCTATCTAATAAGATCCACAGGCATCACCGTTTCAATGTAATCTAAGCTCTGGTAGAGGCCTACTGCTTTCTGAGGCCAAGACCACGTCTTTCATGCCCTATCCCCACATCCTCAGCACAGGACCTGACATAGAGTAAACACTTAACAAGTATAATATATATTGACTCTGATAGATGACATAATTCATTATCAAGCAGCATTTTTGCCATGACTTAGACAGTAGAGCATAAAAGGCTCTGTGACTTTTGCATCTTGTTCCTTCAATGAATCCAAACCAAACATCTTCCCGGCAATCTCTATGGGTGGCCTTTAGTACCTCTGAAGTCAGTTAATCTTAGTATTGTCTATGAAGAAGACTGAAAATCTTAATACACCTCGAGTAAAGGGGGTCATACCCATTCAATGCCATATGCCCCAGTCAGCCACCCACTCATTCACTAGTTTTCACCTAGCCGTTGTTACTAATTCGCAGTGACCAGGTGACTAGAGAGAGGTGTCTGGTGCTGGCAGCCCTGGGGTACATCCTCTTTGCAGCTTCCACCTGCATTCCTGTCTCTGAGCAAACTGGGTATAAAAGCTAAGGCATGTACAAATCTGTTCACCCACTCCACATATCTTCAGCAGTCCCTTAGCATAGAGGCAGCTGTTTGTCTCCCAAGAAGCAGTCACCACTCACCCAGCTGGCGCCTTCTAATGCTAAAGTTGGGGTAGCACCCTCTCACTGGACCCCCACCATCCCGACCAGTGACTAGCCTGCTCAGGGTTGCTGTCCCGCCCAGCCAGGATCCTCTCCAGGCTGGGAACCTTCCCAGCCACAACAGCCTTCAGCAAGGAGCCAGCTCCTTTACTGAGCTGCGTCGTGTTTTGTGTTCAATGTGCTGCTTCTCGGCTGCAGGTGCGCATTGTGATTGACACCTGTGAGGTACACCAGTGTCCCAGATGGTCCCCACCCCAACACCATCCTCCAAAACAGCCCATCCTCCCAATGGCTGCATGTCATCGCAGCCTCTGATGAACCACGTGCCAAGAAAGGGATGGAACAAGAATTTTAAATGATGCCTCCTGAATCTGTGGCCTGGATCACAAATCCCTAAAAATGCACTTTGGATAAATTCATCCAAAAATCACAGGCAACAAGGAGCAGGCTGAGGACACATCCTCCACATGCGTAAGGATTTATTAAATATTTAAAGTTGCTACATAGATCTAAAAGGCCAGGTTATTTATTTTTGCAGGGTTGATCAATCATTTGTTTCCCTAAAGAAAGCCAGACCTTTAACTACTCATCTGATTATGTCTGCGGCAACCACATTGCTGCTACCCCCGTCCTTAATATTTCATCCACACAGCTCCCAGGCAGACCAGGGGCTGCATGAGGCTGATTCTCCAACGGGACTCCTATTTGCTTTCAGGAGTCATTTTTCCTGCCTCCATTGCACTTAGCTCCCCTTTCCCAGAATTAAAAGGTAAAGAAGAGAAATGGAATAATAACTGTTTATTTCTTTTTCTTCTCACTTCAAATGGGAGATTTACTTTCAAAAACCCCATTAAGGGTTTGATGTGTTTGCTGAAGAACTGCTACTGAGTTAAAAAGCACCAGCAAATTACATTGGCCTGCAGCTTCCAGTGGCTGTGAGACTTCAAGATAAGGCAGAGTTCTTGTCTCCGCTGCAGTGGTATGGCTTGAATTGATACCGGCCAAGCAGCAATTACCTTTCCACATGTTGGGTGGCAGGAGGGATTCTATTATGTGTCAGTCTCAATGATAACGATAAACAGGTGTTAAGTGCCTGCAGGTAAGCTAGACATGGTACAAGGACAACTGCCCTCAAGTTGCTTCAGCCTAGAAGGGACAAGGCAATGAATCTGTCACTGATTTGGACTCCCAGGCTCATCAGAGATTTGGCGTCCACTCAGCAGCAGTTATTTCCTGCACTGTCACACACGTCTTGCTGATTATTTGGTCTAGGCTGAAGCCTACCTGTACCTTGATGTGGGAAAAGGTGGGGGAGGGAAAATCCTAGTCAAATAAATGCTATAAATAAGATAAATCATACACCCATAGGGGAGCCCACATGATTTAAATGTTGGGCAGCAGGGACTGGCATTGCTGTCGTCCATTCGGGCTGCTGTACCAAATACCACAGGCTGGGGGCTTCGAAACGGCAGCCATTGATTTCTCCTAGTTCTGGAGGCTGGGAAGCCCTACATCAAGGCGCTGGCAGATTTGGTGTCTGCTAAGGGACCATTTCCTGATTTTTCGATAATGCAGTTCTCGCTGTCCCTCACATGGTGGAAGGGACAAGGAGTCTCTCTTGGGCCTCTTTTAGAAGGGCACTAATGCCGTTTATTCAGCTCCACCCTCATGCCCTAATCACCAGCTAAAGGCCCCACCTCCTACTGTCATCACACTGACACTGAGAATTCCAACATATGAATTTCGGGGGAGACAAATAAACACGTTCAGACCGTAGCATGCGTAATCTAATTCTATGGGTCAAGGAAAATCCTATCATCGGCTGTTAGACACTGTTCATGACCATGTCTAGAAGCAGAGATCTTTGTTTATACTGAAGCTGGAAGAGGCATTTTAGATTTAACATGGCCATGTTACCGATCTACAAACTGAAGCCCAGTAAGACTTAAGAGTATCTGAGTGTTTCCACAGGGCTCCCGATCCACATGTAACTTTCCAGTTGTAGGAATCAAGGAAACTGAACCCTTGTAAGCCACTTTGAGATCTTCATTCATGCACGCACACACACAAACACACACACACACACAGTTCACAGCTTTCTCCTGGGTCTATAACTTAAGCAAACATTTCCAGAAGTGAGCATAATCATCTGCCCTGGACATACTCACAATCTAATTAAGATGACTGGCTTAGGAAAAAATATTACAGGACAAAAATCCACCGATCTACCTGTTAAAGGATATAGCATGGGTTCTGAGGGACACAGCATAACACAAGGTGTGCAGGCCCAGTGAGCATGATCAGGAAGGGAGAGAGTGGGGACACTGCACACTGCTGGCCAGGACATGGCCAGACATCCTGACCACTATCAACACCATGCAAGCTCTCCCTGGCTATAGAGACGGCTTTGAACTGATCTCTTTGCTCTTACTCTGACCCTGCACCCACGTCCCCTTCTAATCCATTCTCAATAAGGAAGCCAGAGAACGTCCTAAAACATAAAGGAGATCACGTCATTCTCCCAGTTGAAACTCCACGGCTTCCCATTGCATTTGAAGTAACTCCTTACCACAGCCTGTAGGGCACTTCATGATCTGGCCCCAGAAACCCTGCCAAGGACATGAACAACCTTGCTTTTCCACACTCACCTTGGTCCACTCTGTCCCTTAAGCACCCAGGGTGGCCCATGCATGAGGCTTTGCTGTTTCTTCTGCCCAGAGCACTGGTTTCCAATAACATCTCTCTGACCACCCTGTTTCCCTCCACCACAGCACCAAATCTCATTTTCCTTTACACTACTCTCTGTCTATATTATCTCATTCATTTACTTGTATGTTTATTGGCCTTTCTCCTGTAAAGTGCTCCTAGTGGCCAGTGGATCCGCAGGGAAAGAACCCGCATGCACAGTAGCGTTCAGCAGAACTCCAAGTACAGCCTTCTCACAGTGGGCAGGACCACGCAGAGGGCAGCAGATGCCGGCCCGCAGCATTAGGGATGAACGCCACACAAGGTCATGCCAGCACGGGAAGCCCAGTGCTTGCTGCTATCCCACTCTCTCATACTCAGAGCTTCGCTCACCCTTCAGGAGGGATTTGTGTAAACAATTCTTTATGGTTCAAGGAACTGTTTACAAAATCAAGCTCTCCCAGTCCTTAAGACTGGGCTCATTTCTGGCAGGACCACTTCCCTGTTGAGGTAGAGAGAGTAAATTTAGTACCCACAAGTTTCTAGGCAGCTGCTCTATCTCCATCACCCCAGCCTCTGGAAAGGCCTTTCCTTACCTCCTCCGCCTGAAGGGTGAGGTCCAGGAGGGACATGGACCCTGTCAGCTTTTCTTTTTCAGTATCTCCGGAAGAATACCCCTGAACCAGGAACACGCACTAAATAGGTGTGCAGTCAGTCCTCACCGGGTGAGCTGAAAATAGGTATAGATATTCACAAATGATGTCCACTAAATCAGACAATTAATTCTGGTTTTTGCTTCAGGTAGGTCAATTTAGGAAGATTTACAGTAAGTGGTTTCTCTCATCCTCTGAGTAAATCCCATAATAATTTCTAACTCATTGACTGATTTATTTTGTGCTTCGAGTCACAAAAGATTTGCCAGAACTTTGAAAGAGTTGAGGAACTGGAGGTGAAGATCAAAGAGAGATGAGAAAATAATAAAGCCCAGTGAAGAATAGTTCACAGACGTCCATATAAAATGCTCCACCCCGCCCCCAGTTGCTAGAGGTCAGCCACAAACTTGGCTCCGTATCTCTTAGTCGCCAAGGCAAACATTATGCATCCAAATATCGTGAGCCTGGGGGCCCCAAGGTGAGACCTGCTCAGACATTTAATGGTTCTCTGTATGTGTGTTTCTCTTACCCATCAACTGTGATGCTTTTCTTCTTTTTCAAAGAAAAGAGGGGGGGAGCTTATTATTTTCTCATTTATCTTTTCTCTTCAGTCTAAATTCCTCACTGTGAAACTTTATTCTCCTTTATATATTTTTGGAAGGCCGAGCAAGTCATTGCTGATACAAATGCAAACAAAGCTGTCAATAATTTCATCATGTTTGTTTTGTCTTTTTAAAATAGCAAGTCTGACCTTCCTGCCAAAGATTAAGGCCCAACTTTTTAAACAGAATTTTTTTTAATAAATTCATTCACTCAAGTATTCTTTCGGTTATTCATTTACCATGATTCACTGTGCAGTTACACAGTGGTTTTCTTTGGACCTGCCTTCAGCGGGGTGTATAAGCTGTGTAGACTGCTCTGGATGGGGCAAACAGGCACCCCAGGATGACAGAGCAGCAAGGGCTGTACACTCTGAAAGTCCTCACGTGGGAGCGGCAGCCGCATTAAATAAGAATGGTGAGTCGCAGCTTAATTGCGAAGTGATGGCCCTGCTAAGTGGGCCCAGCTCTGAAACAGGGCTCAGTGCAATCTGGAAATCATGTAATTTTTCGCCTCAATGAACATGCAAATGTATTAGGGGGAAAAAAGGAGAAAGGGGTCTTGAGTCAAAGACTTCTGAAAATAATAATAAGGAATGATAAAGGGGTTAAGTTCACAGACACAGGAAGTGACACCATCCCCCTGCCCCTTGCCCAGCCCAGTGAAGAGGGTAAGACCCAAGGCAGGGCAGCTGGGGCCTGGCCTCAGAAAGAAAGGCTGCCCAGGACTCAGGACTCAGGACTCAGTAGAGTGTTGCCCACCAAAGCCACTGGTCACCCTCCTGCTGCTCTGAGCCCTGGTCCAGGACGGTGGGCCAGGATGAAGACGACGGGGGACAAGGGGGTGTGACGGGAGGATGTAGACAAGCGCCTGCCATGAAGGAGGCTCTGCAGAAGGGAAGATGGAGACATCGGGAGCCTCGCGCACCCAGCTGCACCTCCCAGTCTCATCATCTGGCATGAACAAGCTGCATCTCCGACTTGGGATTTTCCAGACCCATGAGCTTCTCCAGATGCATCAGACATGTCCCAACCGGACAGTTAGAAGAGACAGTGAGCTGAAAAGAACCAGTCTAAACCAGAGGGGAAGCAATACTTAAAGAATTTTCCAGAAATATCAGAGGAGGTGCCCCACAAACATCTGTACCCTTAATTCCAGAAAGCCAGTTCATGCATAACTCCCAGAACTTAAAATGCCATATCTGGGTCTCTACCATAAAGTCGCTAAGGAAAATTAACATTCCCAGGATGTAGGAGTCTTCAAAGGACAAGCGCACAGGGCATACACCCTCCAAAATCCTGTGGGATATGGACCCCCCTGGATTTCAACCTGGGAAGAGAGGCAATGAAGGATGGTGTCAGACATGATGAGGATCTCTCTGCCGTTCTGCCATGGAACACCCTAGCTCACTGTTCTACGGAAGTTAAGACATTGGTGACTACATATTCATCAAGAATTTAGATTATAGGAAGGGAAAAAGCAGCATATCCCCAAGAAAGAGCATGTATTTTTTCCTTCACATATTCTTTAATTCCAAAGTCATCTCATTTTAATTACATTTATAAATTTAAAATGGTTAATGTTGTGCCATGTAAGACGCTCACACCCACCTTAAAACTGCACTTTAATTTCCAACTCAATTGCACATATAAATTTGAAAACTGAAGACTGGGCAGATGAGAACAATTTCA
The DNA here is from genome assembly GCA_963573645.1 of Pithecia hirsuta. Taxonomy (NCBI): domain Eukaryota; kingdom Metazoa; phylum Chordata; class Mammalia; order Primates; family Pitheciidae; genus Pithecia; species Pithecia hirsuta. The sequence continues at coordinate 7,659 of CAUYLZ010080045.1, read as the reverse complement.
CAGCCTCCCTCACATAAGCCGCTTTGAAAACCGCAGTTGCACTTTAATTCCTTCAATTGCATGTATAAATTTTTAAAAAGTTAATGCCATACTGTAGAGAAGAGCTTTAATTGAGTGTTAACGAGCTGCCAGATCAGCTTCTAGCCAGCCCCATTACGCAGCAGGGAACCGCTAAGGGGTCCCCGTGACACAGAACTAAAAGCATCTAAATAAGCCACATGCAACAGCACCTTGCCATGCAACATGCAGCAGCGCTGGGCCCTGGCTTTCAGGTGCTCACCCTTGGTCCTGATCTGTTCTTTGAAAGGAAATGGAATCAGGTACACACAAAAGCACATCAGCCTCAGAGACAGCGACTGCAGGTGAGCTGAGAATCCCAGATTTAAGGTGGCTGTGCACTGGTGCCCTTTAGAATTCTAGAAGATAAGAGTCAGAAAGAACCTACGAATGCCTCTAAGCCTATCGCCTTATTTTGAAAATGAAAAAACAAGAAATTATTTCCAGAAGAGGTGGAATGACTTGATCAAGGTCATACAGTTAGTGATCAGAATCAGAAGTGAATTTCACGGTTTTTTAAATTTATAATTCACGGCCACATAGAAACACTTTTAAATTAGGGGTTTTCTTTTAACTAAATAAAAGACAGACATCATTTTAAAAGACACAAAGCCCAGTGATATCATAGGCAGCTCTCTGCCCTACTCACTGCTCCTTCTAGCTAATTCTCACTCTCCAGAAGCAGCCATTTTCCGCCCCGGAAGCCCCCATTCCTGTGGTCCAGGTACGGCTACTGCTTTCCAGGCCTGCCGCACAGCTGAAATCCCTGTCTACTTTCTTCCTGGGAATTCCCTTTACTTCCACCCTATAGTTCCCCAGACCCCTGGTCTTCAGCTTCTGATATTGTTCTAGCTTCCAAATTGCTGTTGGAATACCATTCTGAACCCCAGCACTCTGGCATCATGTCTGCCACAACTGCAGAGAACTTTTTGGGCACTTCTTACCAGCATCCTGAACGCTGGCAGGGATGGGCCTTGGGGTAGATCTCTTTTGACTTCATTGTATTGACCACTCGTTCGGTCCCTCCAATATGGCGTACAACTGCCTTCAGTCCTGCAATATTTCTGAATATACTTCTTTGAAAAGTATCTTCTCTCTGTGTAACTCATTAAGTGAAGGATGAGCTTTCTTGATTGATCTACATCTTTTTCCTTCTGTATCTAACCAACTGGATGTTTTGCTCTGTTTTATCAACTTTTTCTTCAAATTCTCCATTGAATTTTAAAATTTATTTTATCATATGGTCAATGGTTAAGGGCTGTTCCTTGTCCTCTGCTTGTTACTTTTCTTTATTATCATTATTATTATATTTTAAATTCTGGGGTACATGTGCAGAACATGCAGGTTTGTTACATAGGTATACACGTGGTTTGCTGGTGGTTTGCTGCATCTGTCACCCCATGGGCGAAATATATGAACAGACACTTCTCAAAAGAAGACATTTACGCAGCCAACAAACATATGAAAAAAGCTCATCATCATTGGTCATTAGAGAAATGCAGATCAAAACCACATTGAGATACCATCTCACACCAGTTAGAATGGCAATCATTAAAAAATCAGGAGACAACAGATGCTAGAGAGGATGTGGAGAAATAGGAACACTTTTACACTGTTGGTGAAAGTGTAAATTAGTTCAACCATTGTGGAAGACAGTGTGGCGATTCCTCAAGGATCTAGAACTAGAAATACCATTTGACCCAGCAATCCCATTACTGGGTATATACCCAAAGAACTAAAAATTGTTCTACTGTAAAGATACATGCACATGTATATTTACTACGGCACTGTTCACAATAGCAAAGACTTGGAACCAACCCAAATGCCCATCAATGATAGACTGGATACAGAAAATGTGGCACATACACACCATGAAATACTCTGCAGCCATAATAAAGTATGAGTTCATGTCCTTGGCAGGGACATGGATGAAGCTTGTTCCTTTTCATAGCATTCTATTCTTCTTTCAGGATTGAAATATTTTGCTCTGAGACCAATCAGAGGATTATTTTTTAAGTTTTCTTCTGTTTTCTGCATTGTCTGTATTCTCCTCCTTCCTTTTTCCATGAATGGTTTGGTGTGTGTTTGGTCTCTGGTTTACATGTTAGGGCTTTCATCAAGTATCAGCTGTCTTGTCTGTTCTGTGCTGCTATAACAGAATACTAGAGACTAGATAGTTTATAACAAGCAGAAATTTATTTGGCTCCTGCTTCTCTGCAAGCTAGGAAATCCGAGACTGTGGGGGCAGCCTCTGGCAAGGGCCTTCTTGCTGCATCATCCCATGACAAAAGGCAGAAGAGGAAGAGAGTACATGAGAGAGAAAGACAAAAGGGGGTCAAACTCATCCTTGTATAAGAAACCCACTCCTGCAATAACAAACCAACTCCCATGATAATAGCATTGATACATTCATGAGAACACAGCTCTCATTACCTAATTACTCTCATTAGACCCCATCTCCCAACACTATTGCATTGGGGATTTTCACACACTGCCTTTGTGGGGACATATTTGAACCATAGCACTGATGATGCTTGGCTCTCCGTTCACATTTAGGAGAAAGCCACTAAAAAGCTGATGAGAAGTTTTGTGTGCATGAGCTGGATTGCGTGGGGATCATCCAGGATGTGCACACATATTTTGGTTCTCCTCCTTCCAGGCACATGATAGGATTCATGGCCGCCAAAGTTAGTTGCAGCCATATGAATCCTTCTGACCAGTGTCATGTGAGTAGAAAGGATGTAGGTTCTCTATCACTCTGTGGTGGCAGCACCAGACCTCCAGAGGGGAACTGTATCAGTTTTTGTCTTGATGCAAAGATGACTTAGAGAAGAAAGCGGTGGTTGATATAAGTGAGAAACCAACCTCTATTAGTATAAGCCACTGAGATTTTAGAATTGTTTATCACTACAGCAAAATGTATACTGTCCTGAAGGATACAGAAACCAATACACATAAGTGCCACATCAAACCCCTGCAATATGTGGCACTGGCTGCATGGTCTGACAGTGGGCAAAAAGAAAACCTACCAGTGGCTAGCATAATGGCGATTCATGTTAGGCAGTGGGGAACCATTGGTTAAACTTTCATTGAAGATACCTTGTGTTTTGTGTAGCTATAAAGGAACAACTGAGGCTGGATAATTTGTAAAGAAAAGAGGTTAATTTGGCTCACAGTTCTGCAGACTGTATAGGAAGCAAAGTGAGGAATAAGCAAAGAGAGAAAGGTGGGGTGCCACACTCTTTTAAACAACCAGCTCTCACATAAACTAACAGAGCAAGAACTCACTCATTACCACAGGGACAGCACCAAGCCATTCACGAGGGATCCGCCCCCATGACCCAAACACCTCCCAACAGGTCCCACCTCTAACATTGGGGATCACATTTCAACTTGAGATTTGGAGGGGACAAATATACAAACTCTTACCTGGGGAAACAAATATATGTGATCGTTAATATTATGGGTCAACTTGAGTAGGCCACGGGGTACCCACATTTTTGGCTAAACATTATTCTGGGTATGTCTGGGAAGATGCCTCTGGATGAGACAAACATCTGAATCTCTAGACGGAGCAAAGCAGATGGCCCTCCCACTATGGGTGGCTTCATCCAATCTGAAATGGAATCATGTGCTGACTAAGAAAGAATTCTTTTTCTCTGCCTGGCTGTGTCTGACGTCAGTGTTCTCCTGCCATCAGATTTAAACATGAACCGGAATTTACATCACCAGCTCTCCTGCTTCTCAAGCCTGAATTTGGGCTGGATCTATAACCTCAGCTCTCCTGTGTCTGGGCTTCTCAGGCTCCATAATTGTGTCAACAATTCCTTTCAGTGAATGAATGAATGAATGAATGAATGAATGAATGACTCTATGGGTTCTGTTCCTCTGGAGAACCCTAACTAATACAAAAACCAAATAAAGTTGTAGGTCTAGAAAACCAGAGTATGAGAGTGTGTTTTTGTTCATTATAGTTGTGTTTAACATAAAGCCAAATGCAAAAGGTAATGATGAGCTTAGGAAAAAAATTTGCCAGCATCCCAGCAGGATGCAAAGGAATGGAGATCAATAATTTGATTATTTTCATGGTTGGAAAAAGTATCTACCCCTCAAAGCTACAGAGTAATAGAAAAAACTGAGAAAGCCTAAGAGAAAAAAAGTTAAAGAATAATTATAAATTGATCTTAAAGTAAGAATCACAAAAACATGGCCATCATACCCAATACTAAAACTTCTAAATAGACTAAGATGTCCATTAAAAAAAAAAAAAAAAAAAACATGTCATGAAGAAAATTCTTTCAAATGAAAAAAAAATGTTTCGGGGAAGAGGTGGAAGAGGTGGCTGTCCCACCAAAGCCTGATTAGGTTTTTCTAAGGTGCCCATAATTAAATTGAGAGGGAAAGAGGCTCAGAAGCAGAAAAGTAAATATCTGTGTGTGTGTGTGTGTGTGTACATATATGTATATATATATATGTACATATATATATGTACATATATATATATATACACACATATACATCAAATTTAAGAAGTTTTTCTATAAAAGAACTCTGTGTAGCTGTTAGCACATGGGACAGACTATAATCAAACAGATAATAAGCTAATTACATTTTTGAGAGGTTCACATTGGAAAAAACTATCCACATAGACGGTGACTCTTTAAAACTTAAAATGACCACTGAGCTCCCAAAATCTATGGACAGGAGGTGGACTAGGAAGCGTGCTCAGTTCCAAAGGAAGGCATGTTTCCCAGCATCACCTCAGATGGGAAAAGGAGGATAATGGGAAAGAAAGAACATTGAGAAAGGCAGACCAAGGGACCACACAAAACAACAGACAAGGAAACAGGTTCAGGTAAAGGTGTCAAGGATCAGCCGAAGGACATTGTCCTCTCTTAGACCAGGGAGCCCTAAAGGTGGCTGCCCTGTGAAGTTCACCACTCACTGCTGCAGACTTGCTTCCTGTCCCTTTCTGAACAAGAGGTTTTCTGAGTTGTTCTCTCCTTGTTTCTTGATTATGTATTAGGAGTGTGGAGGGAGGAAATAACTTGTTTATTTTGTTAGTTGGCTTTTTGTTTCTGTGTGGGGTGTGTGTGTGTGTGTGTGTGTGTGTGTGTGTGTGTGTGTGTTATTGGGTCACCAGTTTGGTAGCAGCCACAGATGGACCTAAAATTGGTATCACATAATTCCAGATGTTGAGTTTGATGTCAACTAGATGAGACAGTACAGCAATCCACCTCAGGGAGACATAAGCATACTTCACATGTGGAAAGGAGGGTAAACAGAATATTTGGTGACCAGATGGCAAGACTGTTGTCCAAGTTCTCAAATATCTCAGTTTTTCTCCTTCCAGGCACATGGTAAATTTTTATTCCCTTTACCACCTTTAAAGTTAGTCATGGCCATGTGACTTGCTGTGGCCAATGAAAAGTGTGTGGGAATTATATGTGTCACTTCCATGGAGAACTGTAAGAATCAGTGCAAACACTGTTGGTGGGGATGTAAATTAGTACAGTCATTATGGAAAACAGGATGGAGGTTCCTCAAGAAATTAAAAATAGAACTACCATATGATCCAGCAATCCCACTTCTGGGTGTACATCCAAAGGAAACGAAATCAGTGTGTCAAAGAGATAGCCGCCCTTCCATGCTCATTGCAGCACTATTTACAATTGCCAAGATAATATGGGAATGACCTAAGTGTCTATCGCATATGAATGGATAAAGAAATGTGGCATATAAACACAATGGAGTATTATTTAGCCTTAAAAAACAAGACAGAGATTCTGTCATTTGTGACAACATGAATAAACTTGGAGGACATTATGTCAAGCAAAATAAACCAGGCACAGAAAAACAAATACTGCATGATCTCATATGTGGAATCTAAAAAAGTTGAATTCACAGAAGCAGAGAGTAGAATGGTGCTTACCAGGGATGGGGGAACGGGGAAGTGGAGAGGTGTCTGTCAAGGGATACAAGCTTTAGTTAGTCAGGAGGAATAAATTCAAGAAGTCTATTGTACTATTGGTAACTATGGATAATCACAACGTATTATGTACTTGAAAATCACCAAGAGTAACTTTGTGTTCTCACCACAAAAATATAAGTTTTTGAGAGAACGCACATATTAATTAGCTCTCATCAGCCATTCCACAATGTGTACATATTTCAAAACATCATGTCAGACACCAGAAATAAATACAAATTTTATTTGTCAATTTCAACAAAATTATAAATACGTATTTATTTTTTTCAACAAAAAAATAAATACGTAAATTCAAAAGTTGCTTAGGCAATTACTGTGCAATCCACCACACACTATTTCCTTCTGCCATGATGCTGGCTTATGTGCCTGTTAATGACTGCTGCATTCACTTGAGCCTCTGGATAAGGAAGACTTGGAGCAGAAGTCCAGCAAACCAATGATGGCAGGTAGCTCAAATGAGAAACTAATGTTCTTTGGTGCAAGTCAGGACCATCAATGGCTTGTTTGTTACTGTAGCACAGCCCAGCCCATGCTGCCTGCAAAGCTTATCAATGGTGGGCTTCGCCACAGACTGGAAAAGCAGTGGCCTTAATTTTGTTTGGGCTACACTCAATATCGAAAAGTGGTTTTAAAAATGTCAGTCTGTTTTTTCAAATAGTGACCCAACCTTTGACATGGAAGGATTGCTTGCCTGGTTTGGAGAGCAGGATGGGAAAAGAGGGTTGGAGGTGTTACTCATTCATATACAAACTTTCACTTAGGCCCTCTTTATTTTCTTTGTATTATTATTATGCTTTAAGTTCTGGGATACGTGTGCAGATTGTACAGGTTTGTTACATAGGTATACATGTGCCATGGTGGTTTGCTGCACCCATCAACCCATCACCTACATTAGGTATTTCTCCTAATGTTATCCCTCCCCTAGCCCCCCACTCCCCAGCAGGCCCCAGTGTGTGTTATTCCCCTCCCTTTGTCCATGCATTCTCCTTGTTCAACTCCCACTTATGAGTAAGAATATACGGTGTTTGGTTTTCTGTTCTTGTGTTAGTTTGCCAAGAATGATGGTTTCCAGCTTCATCCATGTCACTGCAAAGGACATGAACTCATCCGTTTTTATGGCTGCATAGTATTCCATGGTGTATATATGCCACATTTTCTTTATCCAGTCTATCGTTGATGGGCATTTGTGTTGGTTCCAAGTCTTCGTTATTGTGAACAGTGCCACAACAAACATACATGTGCATGTACCTTTATAATAGAATGACTTACAATCCTTTAGGTGTGTATCCAGTCATGGGATTCCTGGGTCAAATGGCATTTCTAGTTCTAGATCCTTGAGAAATCACCACAATATCTTCTACAATGGTTCAACTAATTTATCCTCTCACCAACAGTGTAAAAGTGTTCCTATTTCTCCACATCCTCTCCAGCATCTGTTGTTTCCTGACTTTTTAATGATACCCATTCTAACTGGCATGAGATGGTATCTCACTGTGGTTTTGATTTGCATTTCTCTGATGACCAGTGATGATGAGCTTTTTTTCATATCTTTGTTGGCTGCATAAACGTCTTTTTTTGAGAAGTGTCTGTCCTCTCCTCTTCTGTGCAAATCT